>JAMPIV010018774.1:0-156915 GCA_024509875.1 Oreohelix idahoensis | reverse complement strand
TAGGGGGGTGTTTGTGGTTGTGGTGAGGGGGGGGGGTAGGATTGTTTGGGGGGGGGTGGGGGATTTGTTTGGTGGGGGGGTATATGTAGATTTTGGAGGAGGAGGATTTGGGGGTTAGAGGGATAGGGGTGTGTTTTGAGGTAGGGTGGTGGTAAAAAGGGAGGATTGTTTAGGGGGGAGGGTGTGGGAGTTTTTTTATGGGTGTGGAGGTAGGAGTTTGGTAAGTTTGGTTGAAGTTATGGTTGGTGTGGTAGGGTAATTTTAGTTAGTTATGTGGGGTATTTTGGTGTGTGTGTGTGGGTGGGAGGGTTTTGATGGTTAGATGGATTATAAGGAGAGAGTGTGTATATTTGGAGGATATGATAGAGGGGTTGTTGGAGTATTGATAGTTAGGGGATGTAGGTATGGTGTTTTTGTATAGTAAAGGGAAATGTGGGTGGGGGGTTTTGATGTTTTTTAGAGGTGGTGTTTTGTGTTATTGTGTGGGGGGGTAGGGGGTTTTATGTTATGTAAATGTATGATATGAGGAGTTTATGGTGGGTGTTGTTTGGGATGTGGGGTTAGATGAAATAGGTGAGAAGGGTTTGGGGTGTGGGGGGGGAAGGTGGAGGGAGGTATTTGTTGTGGGTTTTAGGGTAGATTTGTGCTCCAATAGATGGGGGGAACAATGAAAGCTAACCAGGGTCGGGTATAAATACTATGGTTGTTAGGGGACGGGATTTATTTTTTTTAGGGAGATTGTGAATGTACGGTGTTCATTAGGTGAGTTTGTGAGTTTAATAGGGGCGTTTGTTCGAGAACCACTTGTTTTAATAATGGGAGGTTTGAAAGATGTGCGTTGAAGCCAGCTTATATTTTTTTAAATAAAAGCCTGGGGGATAAGCAGATGGGAATTTTGTGGGAGTTTTTAGTGCCAGAATTCATTGCTAATCAACGTATCTGTGTTTATTGGGTGAATTGTGGTAAGCTTGAAGGGTCAATATGTTTTAATGAAAATTGAATGTGAATTGTTGAATTATGCCTGTATATATATGTGTAGTTCAGTGGCAAACGTGAGGTAAAGCCTATAATGCTCCAGCCTGAACAGAGGGTGTCGGAGAGAAGTAAAACGGCATGGAATGGCCAAATAGTACACTGACACCTGGATGATGGACTAGAAAGAAATAATGCTGGAAGTGCAGAGGCGTAGTAACCATTAAGAAGGGTAATACTGGAATAAAGTATTTCAGGGTGAAGCTGACAGTTGGCCTATGGGCTCTGAAGGTCAATGTTTGTGGGGTGTTGTGGGTGTAAAAGAGGTTTAAGTTAGTTATGAAGTAGAAGGTACATCCTTCTTGATTTCAGGGTCAGTGGTCTTGATGGTACTGAGCAGCACCTGGTCAGAGATTTGCTGAATCCAGAGTCGGACAGCATACTCCTTGGTATTTTAGATCAGGGAGGTGGTGAGTCCAGAGGGGGAGAATTAATTTGGAGTCCTTTTTCCTGAGAATTTAACGCAAGATAATGATAATTTGTTGAGTTGAGGGAATATTATGTAATATCTTGGGTAAAAGATGACTTTGGTATGTAAAAATAAACATTTGATGGTTGTGGGGTTAGGTTATGTTGTCTTAAAATCAGGAACTGTGAACATCTCCAATACTAGTCCCTAAAGACAAACTATTGAAGCCATGATGACAAATACCAACAGAGCTTGAACAAAACAAAACCAGTATTACCTCATTTTACTACTACACAACTGACACACATAGAACATTTGTAATAATATATGTCACTCCAATATTCATATTGATAAAGTCTGTACATATACTTGTAATTAAAATTGATTGTGATTCCTGGTTCCTTTGTATTTGAATCAGGACACATATTCATTCATGGGGGTTTGAATACATATTGTTTATTTGAAAAGTTATCAGTGACTCCTTAAGATATTCTCATAGAGTGTTATATGTATGTGAGTGTCACAGTGTTGTCAAGAGTAGTGGATTAAATTAAATTGTTTATCTGTCTGTTGTTGTGACTTACACTTATCATACACATACCCTAGACACATAACGTAGTCATCACACTATTCCAGAATAATTCTGACTGAGATATATAGATATGTGGTAGCAAGTAAGGTTATCTATAATACACTACTCTTAATAGATATAGATACCTTCACAGCTGATCTCAGTCAGTATACTAAGTCCCCTATAAATATTTATAACATCCCACTTCACCACATATATTGGGGTCTCGCTCTTGGGATTTTGAATCTATTAAAGTATTTAAAATATTGGGGGGGATTTTTCACTATCAGGGAAATATAAGACTTAAAAGGTATCCTTGGGTGGAATTAAATAAGGTTGAGCTCACGGTGCCTGTGTTGTCCATTAGATATATTTAGAGATTAAATTGTTGGTTAGACATTGTATAAATTTACCTGATAGACAATGGCGGACCTGGCCAAATTTCGATCTGCTGCTGTTCAGACTGAAAAGAGTTAGGATTAGATGGGCAAGTTATGGTTGCCTATGTTACTACGGAATGTGACAAATTTATTGAACGCGAAGAAAGAAGGTTTGAAGCCGAAAGAAAGTTAGAGGCTGAAAGGGAAATTAAGAAGTTACAATTTGAGGCTGAGGCTGAGACTAAGAGGTTGCAGATTGAGGCTGAGGCTAAGAAATTGGAGCAAAGAGGAAGAAGATTGGCTGCAGAAAGAATGAAGAAGAAGAGAAGCTGCAGAAAGGGAAGAGAAAGATTTAGCTGCAGAAAGGGAAGAGAGGAGATTAGCTGCAGAAAGGGAAGCAGAAGATAAAAGATTACAAAGGGAACATGAGTTACGACTAAGGGAGTTTGAGTTTCAAGGCCATGCTCCTGAAAATGGTGCCAGTCCCTTTGCCTCTGATGCTACGGTTACTCAAGGAGCCTCAACCTCAGCTATGAATTTTCATTTAGATCATTTTGTTGAGAAAGACGATGATATTGAGAGCTACCTAAATAGGTATGAACTATTAGCTACCACGTATGGTTTAGAGAGAGAAAGGTGGAGCTTAAAGTTATCTCAGGGACTTCGTGGGGCAGCTTATGAAGTTTTTGCAAAAATGAGCAGAGGTGATCAGGAAAATTATGACATGCTAAAGCAGGCTCTTTTGTTAAGGTATGAAAAGAATGCAGAGTTTTACAGGAAAAAATTTAGGAATGCTAAACTACTGTCAGGTGAAACCTATCACCAGTTCTCTGAACGAATAGAGACATACTTGGAGAAATGGACTTCTCTGGGGAAAACCCAAGATCTTAAGGAAATGGTCCTTATAGAGCAACTAAGAGAGTCCATGGCTCCAGACCTGAGAAAGTTTCTCATGGAACAAGGTGCAGAGAGGCTGGGTGAGTTGCTAAATGTTGCTGAAAGGTATCAAGCAGCTCAAGCAGAGGTAACAGGTAATAAAAAGAAACAGGTGGATAACTTTAGGGCACCACAGAACTTTAATAAATTTGATCCTAAGGATCAAAATAAAGGTAAGCACCAATTTGATAGGCCACGGTATGAAAATAAAAATAAATTCCCACAATTCGATGAAAGGAAATATGATGAAAGAAAATCTTTCAACCAAGGAAAAAGGTGGTGTAAAAAATTGTAAGATGAACAATCATGACACTGACCATTGTAGAAGGAAACCTCCTCATTTTGCTGCTATGACATCGGGGAAAAAGGAAAAGAAGGGCAAACCTGAAGAATTACAGGAACCATACCACCCCCCAGTGTGTGAAGATGTCATCTGTAATGGTGTCACTATAAGGTGTTTATATGAAACCGGTTTAGATTACGATTCCGTTGTGAGTTCTCACCTGGTGCAGGCCGATCAATACACCACAGAAACAGTGGAGATTCAAACTGCAACCAAGGATGTAGCTACCATGACACTTCCCGTCGCCCGAATAAAAGTGAAAACGCGATATGTGGAAGGAATCATAAAAGCAGCAGTGATAAATGAGCCAATCTACCCTCTAATATTGGGGTGTAGATATGTCTTCTTGGGGAATCCCAAGAGACCTTGATATTGGCAACATGCAGACCAGATCACAGACAAAGAAGGAGGAGGATAATCCCATAAATACTCACCCAGATGAGATGAGGAAGGCACAGGCTGAGGACAAAACACTCAAGCCATGTTTCAAGAAGTTGCCCAAATCTCATACACCTCCAGGCAAGGGAGAGTTTTATATGAAGAACAAATTGATATATAGGAAGGCTGGATCTGAATCCAATGGTCACGGACAGCTGGTCCTTCCCACTTCATATAGGACTAAAGTGTTGGAACTAGGGCATGCGATTCCCTTCAGTGGTCATATGGGAATCAGCGCAACAGGACAGCGAATAGCTTGTCACTATTTCTGGCCAGGAATAACTGAAGATATCAAACGATATGTAAAATCCTGTCCAGAGTGCCAACGAGTAGCACCTAAACATTGGACTGCACCAGCAACTCTGGGGGAAATGCCCATAGTGGGAACACCCTTTGAGAAAGTTGCCGTGGATCTTGTGGGACCTCTCACCCGAACCAAGAGAAGGAACAGCTACATTCTGACTCTGGTGGACACTTGTTCTATGTGGGGAGAGGCAGTAGCCCTGTCATCGATTGATTCAAAACATGTGGCAGAGGCATTGCTCACAATTTTCACAAGGTTAGGCTTTCCCAATCAAATCTTGACTGATAATGGCTCTCAGTTCAAGGGGAACTAACTGAAGAAGTTTTCAGGATCTTCCAGGCCAAACACTTCCATTGTAGTGTGTATCATCCCCAAGGGAACGGCCAAGTGGAAAGATTTAACGGCACATTGAGGTCGATCCTGAGAAAGTTGGCACACGAAAAACCAGATACATGGGACCAGTACCTGCACGCCGCCCTCTTTGCTTATCGGGAGGTACCCCATAGTTCAACCGGTATGGCCCCGGCAACATTATTGTTTGGAAGGCCAATAAAAGGTCCACTTGAAGCTTTGTTAAGAACGTGGACTGATGAAAAGGCAGAGGAAAACATTACATCTTCATACCAATATGTGAATGAGCTGACCACTCGGTTGAAAACTGGCTGGAAACTTGCCAATGAAAATTTGAAACAAGCCAGGAAGAAACATGCTGCCTATTATAACAGGAAGGCGAAAGACAGAAATTTGGCTGTGGGAGAGAAAGTACTGCTTCTTTTGCCCGGGAGTCAGAATAAGTTACAAATTGGATGGCAGGGTCCATATACAGTTTTAGAGAAGGTGTCTAGAACAAATTATAAGATAGATAAGAAGGGGAAAGAAAAAATCTATCATGTGAATCTCCTGAAGAAATATTTGGAAAGAGAACATCAGGAAGAGACACACTTGTTGACCTTGTCCATCGCCATGGAGATGAAAAGGAACCACTTTCATCATTTGAATATCCATTACACCCCTGTGAGACAGCAGCACAGGTGAAAATCAGTACACATTTAACGAAAACTCAGAAAGAGAGAGTGCAACAGGTTCTAAATAATCATGCAGAGGTGTTAACAGACCGACCAGGGCATACAAAACCTATTGGAATATGAATGAAACTGATAGACCCCCACACCTGCTTTGTATACTACAGGTGTTATTTTCTTAAAGTGTGGGGGTTTTCAGTTTTCATATTCATATCATCCAATAGGTTTGTATGCCCTGGTCGGTCTGTTAACACCTCTGCATGATTATTTAGAACCTGTTGCACTCTCTCTTTCTGAGTTTTCGTTAAATGTGTACTGATTTTCACCTGTGCTGCTGTCTCACAGGGGTGTAATGGATATTCAAATGATGAAAGTGGTTCCTTTTTCATCTCATCGGATGTTAATCGATGGACAAGGTCAACAAGTGTGTCTCTTATGATGTTCTCTTTCCAAATATTTCTTCAGGAGATTCACATGATAGATTTTTTCTTTCCCCTTCTTATCTATCTTATAATTTGTTCTAGACACCTTCTCTAAAACTGTATATGGACCCTGCCATCCAATTTGTAACTTATTCTGACTCCCGGGCAAAAGAAGCAGTACTTTCTCTCCCACAGCCAAATTTCTGTCTTTCGCCTTCCTGTTATAATAGGCAGCATGTTTCTTCCAGGCTTGTTTCAAATTTTCATTGGCAAGTTTCCAGCCAGTTTTTAACCGAGTGGTCAGCTCATTCACATATTGGTATGAAGATGTAATGTTTTCCTCTGCCTTTTCATCAGTCCACGTTCTTAACAAAGCTTCAAGTGGACCTTTTATTGGCCTTCCAAACAATAATGTTGCCGGGGCCATACCGGTTGAACTATGGGGTACCTCCCGATAAGCAAAGAGGGCGACGTGCAGGTACTGGTCCCATGTATCTGGTTTTTCGTGTGCCAACTTTCTCAGGATCGACATCAATGTGCCGTTAAATCTTTCCACTTGGCCGTTCCCTTGGGGATGATACACACTACAATGGAAGTGTTTGGCCTGGAAGATCCTGAAAACTTCTTCAGTTAGTTTCCCCTTGAACTGAGAGCCATTATCAGTCAAGATTTGATTGGGAAAGCCTAACCTTGTGAAAATTGTGAGCAATGCCTCTGCCACATGTTTTGAATCAATCGATGACAGGGCTACTGCCTCTCCCCACATAGAACAAGTGTCCACCAGAGTCAGAATGTAGCTGTTCCTTCTCTTGGTTCGGGTGAGAGGTCCCACAAGATCCACGGCAACTCTCTCAAAGGGTGTTCCCACTATGGGCATTTCCCCCAGAGTTGCTGGTGCAGTCCAATGTTTAGGTGCTACTCGTTGGCACTCTGGACAGGATTTTACATATCGTTTGATATCTTCAGTTATTCCTGGCCAGAAATAGTGACAAGCTATTCGCTGTCCTGTTGCGCTGATTCCCATATGACCACTGAAGGGAATCGCATGCCCTAGTTCCAACACTTTAGTCCTATATGAAGTGGGAAGGACCAGCTGTCCGTGACCATTGGATTCAGATCCAGCCCTCCTATATATCAATTTGTTCTTCATATAAAACTCTCCCTTGCCTGGAGGTGTATGAGATTTGGGCAACTTCTTGAAACATGGCTTGAGTGTTTTGTCCTCAGCCTGTGCCTTCCTCATCTCATCTGGGTGAGTATTTATGGGATTATCCTCCTCCTTCTTTGTCTGTGATCTGGTCTGCACTGTTGCCAATATCACAGGTCTCTTGAGATTTCCCAAGAAGACATATCTACACCCCAATATTAGAGGGTAGATTGGCTCATTTATCACTGCTGCTTTTATGATTCCTTCCACATATCGCGTTTTCACTTTTATTCGGGCGACGGGAAGTGTCATGGTAGCTACATCCTTGGTTGCAGTTTGAATCTCCACTGTTTCTGTGGTGTATTGATCGGCCTGCACCAGGTGAGAACTCACAACGGAATCGTAATCTAAACCGGTATCATATAAACATCTTATAGTGACACCATTACAATGACATCTTCACACACTGGGGGGTGGTATGGTTCCTGTAATTCTTCAGGTTTGCCCTTCTTTTCCTTTTTCCCCGATGTCATAGCAGCAAAATGAGGAGGTTTCCTTCTACAATGGTCAGTGTCATGATTGTTCATCTTACAATTTTTACACCACCTTTTTCCTTGGTTGAAAGATTTTCTTTCATCATATTTCCTTTCATCGAATTGTGGGAATTTATTTTTATTTTCATACCGTGGCCTATCAAATTGGTGCTTACCTTTATTTTGATCCTTAGGATCAAATTTATTAAAGTTCTGTGGTGCCCTAAAGTTATCCACCTGTTTCTTTTTATTACCTGTTACCTCTGCTTGAGCTGCTTGATACCTTTCAGCAACATTTAGCAACTCACCCAGCCTCTCTGCACCTTGTTCCATGAGAAACTTTCTCAGGTCTGGAGCCATGGACTCTCTTAGTTGCTCTATAAGGACCATTTCCTTAAGATCTTGGGTTTTCCCCAGAGAAGTCCATTTCTCCAAGTATGTCTCTATTCGTGCAGAGAGGCTGGTGATAGGTTTCACCTGACAGTAGTTTAGCATTCCTAAATTTTTTCCTGTAAAACTCTGCATTCTTTTCATACCTTAACAAAAGAGCCTGCTTTAGCATGTCATAATTTTCCTGATCACCTCTGCTCATTTTTGCAAAAACTTCATAAGCTGCCCCACGAAGTCCCTGAGATAACTTTAAGCTCCACCTTTCTCTCTCTAACCCATACGTGGTAGCTAATAGTTCATACCTATTTAGGTAGCTCTCAATATCATCGTCTTTCTCAACAAAATGATCTAAATGAAAATTCATAGCTGAGGTTGAGGCTCCTTGAGTAACCGTAGCATCAGAGGCAAAGGGACTGGCACCATTTTCAGGAGCATGGCCTTGAAACTCAAACTCCCTTAGTCGTAACTCATGTTCCCTTTGTAATCTTTTATCTTCTGCTTCCCTTTCTGCAGCTAATCTCCTCTCTTCCCTTTCTGCAGCTAATTTCTTCTCTTCCCTTTCTGCAGCTAATTTCTTCTCTTCTCTTTCTGCAGCCTGTCTTCTTTCCTCGGCTTCCAATTTCTTAGCCTCAGCCTCAATCTGCAACCTCTTAGTCTCAGCCTCAGCTTCAAACTGTAACTTCTTAATTTCCTTGTCAGCCTCTAACTTTCTTTCGGCTTCAAACCTTCTTTCTTCACGTTCAATAAATTTGTCACATTCCGTCGTGACATAGGCAACCATAACTTGCCCATCTAATCCTAACTCTTTTGCAGTCTGAACCGCAGCAGATCGAAATTTGGCCAGGTCCGCCATTGTCTATTATGTAAATTTATACAATGTCTAACCAACAATTCAATCTCTAATGGACAACACAGGCACCGTGAGCTCAACCTTATTTAATTCCACCCAAGGATACCTTTTAATTCTTATATTCCCTGAAGTGAATTACCCCCAATATTTTTAATAGGGAAAGATTCAAAATCCCAAGAGCGAGACCCCAATATATGTGGTGAAGTGGGATGTTATAAATATTTATAGGGGTGGAACTTAGTGTACTGACTGAGATCAGCTGTGAAGGTATCTATATCTATTAAGAGTAGTGTATTATAGATAACCTTACTTGCTACCACATATCTATATATCTCAGTCAGAATTATTCTGGAATAGTGTGATGACTACGTCATGTGTCTAGGGTATGTGTATGATGAAGTGTAAGTCACAACAACAGACAGATAAACAATTTAATTTAATCCACTACTCTTAACAACACTGTGACACTCACATACATATAACACTCTATGAGAATATCTTAAAGAAATCACTCGTAACTTTTCAAATAACAATATGTATTCATTACTGGCATGAATGAATATGTGTCCTGATTCAACTACAAGGGAACCAGGAATCACAATCAATTTAAATTACAAGTTATGTACAGAATGTATTTAATATGAATATTGTAGTGACATATATTATTACAAATGTTCTATGTGTGTCAGTTGTGTAGTAGTAAAATGAGGTAATACTGGTTTTGTTTTGTTCAAGCTCTGTTGGTATTTGTCATCATGACTTCAATAGTTTGTCTTTAGGGACTAGTATTGGAGATGTTCACAGTTCCTGATTTTAAGACAAGTAAATTCCCCTCTTAATGTTAATTTTACAAAGTCAGTTCAAGATGAGGGGACATAATGTTGAGCTCAGCTGGCCAATTCGCTTATCTGGCGTGATGGCGGCAGGAAAGGACTCCTCTGCTCGAATTCTCCTCTGGGCTCAGGAGACACCTCACTGATAGCTAAAAGACCAAGGAGTATGCTGTCCGACACTGGATTCAGCAAAGCTCTGACCAGGTGCTGCTCAGTACCATCAAGACCACTGTCCCTGAAATCAAGAAGGATGTACCTTCTACTTCATAACTAACTTAAACTCTCTTGTTACACTGATCACAACACAGCACAAACATTGAGTTCAGAGCATTAGGCCAACTGTCAGCTTCATTTGAAATACTTTATTCCAGTATTACCCTTCTTAATGGTTACTACGCCTCTGCAATTCCAGCATTATTTCTTTCTATTCAATCATCCAGGTGTCAGTGTACTGTTTGGCCATTCCATGCCGTTTTACTTCTCTCCGACACCCTCTGTTCAGGCTGGAGCATTACAGGCTTTACCTCACGTTGGCCACTGAACTACACATATATATACAGGCATAAATCAACAATTCACATTCAATTTTCATTAAAAGATATTGAATGGTTCAAGCTTACCACAATTCATACGAATAAACACAGATACGTTGATTAGCAATGAATTCTGGCACAAACTGGCACAAATTCCCATCTGCTTATCTTCCAGGCTTTTATTGAGCCAAATATAAGCTGGCTTCAACGCACTGATGCTTTATCAAGCTTATTTAAACAAGTGGTTTCGAACTAACGCTCCCAAGTGTGTATATCAGCGAGTCTGACCAATGAGGCCCGTTTCGACAAGTGTTTGAAAAAATGTTACCTTTCCCCGTCTCCCCTAACAACCAAGATAGTATTTATAGTCCGACCAATCGTGGTTAGGCTTTCATTTGTTGCGCTCCAATCAATGGGGAGTTTACATGGTAGGCTATTTATGTAACGTAAGGTTTTTTCAAACACGTTATAAAAAAAATTTTATGAGCAGAAATGATTCCATGCTGTCAGGCATCCTCACTATTTTATTTTGGGTATAATTTATTAATTCCTGGACTATTTGCGTAACGTTTTACATATTATTTGTCAGCAAGCCCTAAGGAACCCAAAAATACTAATTTAAAGGAGCTACGTGGCTGCGTTCAAAATATGCAATTTCTTCTACCTCCTGTTTCGAAGATGTGCTGTCTGGGTACTGTTATGTTTTCAACCGTAAACCCATCTAATGTTATCTTTTCTAATAAGAGTTTTTTATGATTTATAAACCTAACTCTGGGAAAGGGTAGTGTATTTTATCACTGTCCGTCTGAAAAAAAATTAGTGCATGTAGACTTACACGCGTGATGGCAGCATTTGTGAACCGCGCGACGCGTGTTGCATGCGTTCCTGATTTTCAGCCCTCCCCTCTCTCTCTATCCTTTTGTCCATCTGTTCGTTCGTTTTGGTAACGCAGTATAATTAATGTTAGGATTAATTTAGGTCATTACGCAGTACGTCTCAATGTTTTTCGTAGAAATGCAGCACACGTTTCATTGAAGAAGGCGGGTAATAATACAGTAAGCTTTTATATCAACGTGAAAGCGTTACAATTTGCAGACGAAGCAGAAAACAAGGGGGATTTCGAGTACATTCTTTGTGACAGCACTGTTATTTTTCCATTGCTCTTTTCTTTATTAATTTTATTTGTTAGGCTTCATATTTACCTAATAATTTATATATGTGGATTAGAATATTTCATGACAGCCACTTAAAGATGCCTAACGTTTGAACCTTATTGACGGACCAGGGATAATCTACTACGCTTATCCATTGCCATGTACTTTTGATGTTTGATGGACTATTGTGAAGTGACTTTATGTATTAAATGTCAACCATGTTTTCCCGTGGACCTGTTCACCTACCGGCTTTGTTATGTGTACTGACCATAATGTCCTGAATGAACACCTGCTATCATTCGCGTATACATGCATGATCCTCTAATTTATCCCAACGTAACACTCATTTAGTTCTGTGTTGGAGATACCCAAAGCCCAACTTTTCCCCTATTCGTTTAATATAGTTTGTATCTACGTCGTCTGTGTGTTTGAAAACACCAAATCGGTGTGCGCGCAGATGCGTGTCTGGAAAACTGGCAAATAATTGTTTTGACCAGGAGAGTGGAAGAGAAGATTGAGAGAAACGATTTGTCGTAAATAAGTCTGTCTTTACTCTCCTCCAGCACGCTGTGAAGCAACTATTTAATCTCTACATTTTCTATCACTGAGCTTTCCATCATCATTTTCACTCTAAACCGGACCACTATTTCTAAGACTCTTTTCTCTCAAAATAAATTTACGACAATGATGATGACATTGATGATGATGACAATGGTGATGATGGCTTTGATGGTGACGATAGTCATGATGGTAGCGATGTATATTACAGAGATCACAACTATAAGATCAGTTGAATGCTTTGGTGCAGGTTTTCCTGCAAAATGATTGGCTGCAGTGGTGGGTCCATGCTTCATAAGAAAAGAAAAAACATGAAGTAGAGTACTTATGTATAGAAGTGAATCATGGGGACAAAAACAAATAACAAATCAAAAGGAGCAACATAATTTTGCGTTTAACACAGAGAGCAAAGAAAGCGAAAAAGGAAATAGATGAAAATAAATATAGTACCACCATTTAAAGGAAACAATAAAGACGTGATAGAGGTGTGTAGAAAATCTGATAACTGGAAATAACGATGACAAAAGAATCAAGGAACGACCAAACGAACGAACTTAATTTTTAAAGGGCTGAGAATTGGGCATGCAGGCCCGTCTGTGGCAGGTTAGGATGACTGATGAAATGAATGAAAAATACCACAACTCCTCAGATGATCTCACTGAAGTTTGGCTCAAGTAAAATCTGCGGAAAATGTACCGTAAGTATAAGTTCCGCATGAAGAAACTAGAGTGAGAATCCCAAGCAGATCTATTTATAGGGGTACTGGAAATTAACTGTCTCTTAGCAGGCGTCTGTGGCCTAATGGATATGAACGCGGTTTCATAATCCAGATATACCAGGTTCGAAACCTGCTGCAGGCGGTTTGGTAGCAGATCACTTTGTGTGGATTTTTAACAATGGTATAAGCGCCGTACCGTTCAGAAAGCAATGGCAAACTACTGAATGAAAAAAAATTGCCTAGAAAAATCACAAACAGCCAATAAAAGCTGGGGTTGATTGCCACGTCCTGTAAAGGATAAGCAACTAACTTTAGCAGGTTGAAAATCCACGGAGTCATTTAAGAGCTAGTAGGTATCCAGGCTACCATTCTCTATGGTACTGAATTATTAGAAAGAGCCCCCACTGATTAAATACACAGATGACGTACAGTATTAGACATCACTGTAAAACCAAAGAAAAGACAGTAAAACTAATCTTGATTTTTGAAAAGAATTACAATGAGCCATTACTGATTAAAACAAAATCTTATATTTACATAATATGTATAAATCAAATATGTATAAGAATTTAGGTTAATTAACATGACTACAGTTCAGTCGTGTCTACACAGTAACTGCATGTCCATCACAGGACTTACAAAATTTTAGTTCAGTCGGCAAAATTATTAATAGTTTGTCGTGAGTTGGGGAAATTGTGTATTTTGTGAGTTGAGAAACTCTAATGAACTGCTAGATAGAAAGGAGAAAATACACATCATGTGCGTGATTTGGGAGAATTTTAAGACAGCCTGGAAGAAGATCTATTAAAGTTATCTCTGAGCCCCACAACTCACTTATGTATTCTTAAGAATAACCCGCTCTCTCCCTCTTTTCTCACTGATAGACAGAAACAGAGTTAGAACATATGAAGTCACTAAAGACTTATTATACAGTAGAGATGGATGAAGGTCTTTGAACACGCGCATTAACAAAAAGGTTAAATTTTATTAAAGAAAAACTGTTTGGATTGTAAATAAGAAGAAAAATAAATCTCAGCAAAACAACTATAGATCAGATAACAAAGTTAACAAACACTGATTCCAAACATCAAGAACACAATTGGTATGACAAACACAACAGACAACAAAAATATCTATGCAGCAAAACGCTAGTCCAAAAACTAAACACTGTAACCAGCATCAGCGCCTACCTTCCTCCTGGGGTGTACGTTATTATTGTTCCAATGGTAGGTGCTCTATCCTTGAGCCTGAAAAACACATATAATCCAGAGGTGAAAATGCTCTCCTTGAGCAGCATCTGGGTGTACTGTTTACAAGCTTAGCTCATAAGGATGGACTGCTAGGTATTGATAATACTCCTCTGTCTGTGTGAGACTAAATACTCAGAGGAAAAACACGGGTACCCGATTTTTTGTGCTGGCAAACCTGAGTGAGTAGAATGAGGTGTTGGCTGCCACCAAGTGACTAAGGAACCAATACTGCACAACGCTTGATGTCGTCAGGCTGTGGCTACCGGGTTTGCACTGCGGGGAATAGTTTTCTCTGGTAATTACCACCCGTTTAGTAGGCTGTTGCAGAATGGGTTATTGGTAGACAGGTAATTGACACTCGTCGAGCTATCTGACTTCTGAAGGTTAGTCAGGAGGGTAAATGGTACGTTCCCTCCGTTGGTTGCTTGTCTTCAGCTGTCTGAGCAGTAGGCTTTGGAACTCAGACAGACAGACATACATACATTACCTCTAAGCAAATTGTAAAGCATAACTTGAGTTTGTATTTAACAATTATGCACTCGTTGGGTATGTAACGTTTCTTGTTTAGTTCTTGTATGTGCATGGTCAGTCCATAAGTATAAAAGCATTCATAGTAGTTAGGCATCAATGTATCGTCTCAACTATTCAGTTCTGGCCGCTGTACTAATATGTGCGTGTCAGGCAACGACACCCAAGTAATGTGGACCACAAAAACGTGAATATAAAATTCTTGAATAATATTTCTCTGCAAGATGCGGAACGTCTTTATAAGTTCAGGATCATCTTAGAAAACAAGTGGCGGCCTTCGAAGTTAATTTAATGCCACATAAATATATAATATTCCTCTACAATTCTGGGAGCTTGAACTTGCTTTGACGACTTGAAGTATACGTGTGGCAGTGCCGGGGTATGCAGGGTTTTCAGTTTAATTTACAGAGAGTAGGTTTGGTTAACTAGCCTTGACCGCTAGAGATATAATTTCCTCTCCTTTGTAAGATTGGGTCACCAGGTTCGATTTTCTTCTCTTAGTTGTTGATGTAGCAAATTTAATTTAGATGAATAGATTTTTTTTTAGCTTAATTTCAAACTGTAGTAATTCACCCTTTCAACAGCGTTCTGTTTCATGCAAATCTTTTAATATCTTTCAGCATGAACTTAAATTTCAACAAAGTCTGGAATTCAGAACATTTTTACAATAATAAGCACAATAAAGTTCTAATATATCATCAGATGCTTTCGTCGATGCAAAAATCCCTTTTGCATCTTTATCTCATAGGCCTACTCAATTGTCAAAATGGCGAACTTTTTCTTTCCACCGTGTTCCTTCCTTTAGGTTAACGTTTTATTTCTGGTTCGACGACATATTCCCATCCTTTCAGATTAGTCCTTGATTTTTTTATCATCATAAGAATTCCTTGAGTTAAATATTTTCCAACACAAGGGTATTTTCTGCTCAGCATGGTTTGAGGTGTAAGACTAGTTTTGCAAATTGACTCAATCCTCGAACCTAGTTCTGCTGCAACTAGGGTTGGAAGCTCTATTCAAAATATACATTGAATGATAGTCACTACTTACGCAAGTAAGGAATATAAAACCACTCAATGTCCTGAAATACACATTTTATAATAAATGTTGAAGTTGATTTCCTCAAACTAAGGAATATGTAGAGCTGGACCAGACACGTCCTCTTCAGTTTCGCTCCTTCATTCTAACTGCTAGATGGCGTCGTTGTTCTATATTCCCCGGGTAAATCTGAGCTATCCGATTGGTCAGGGGAAATCACCCAACTATTAGAAATGGCGTGTAGAAGCGACTCTGCCCTAAATATGTGACACTATAATTTATTATTTTCTGTTTCTCATAAAATATAAAATTATGGGGTGGTCTGTGCTTCCTCCGTCTTGTTACAGTATAGTCTGTTTTCTGAATAAAGCACGGTATACACGGCTACATACAAATCCCGGGGCCCTGCAAATGTATCCCGTAGGGAGACATTTGTATACTATCAATATCCAAAACTATCCCAAAAATTTTTAGAAAAATTTTCTAAGTCGAAAAATGTTTCCAAAAAATTTAATTTAATTCCTATACTGGGGTTCTATGTCTATATGAGGTCGTCTGCTATGTAAAAAAAACTAGTAGTGGATATCAACTTCAAAAAGTGTAACTTATTCATCACATCATAATATTTCAACCAAATTTACAAATTGGCAACACTTGCCAACCAAATCTTCAAAACGATCATAAGGTCATCACTAAAAAATGTGACGAGTGGCAACACTGGGAAATGAACAATAAACTATCTAATTTGCAGAACTTGGCTGCATTATCATAATCTATTTCATTTCATTCAAAAATATAGTTGATTACATTCTCTTAGATATGGTGGGGGGTGTTATCTCTTTTCTTTTCCTGTTATTTGCTCCATATATAAGTCTGCAAGTACTTAAAAAATCTTTTTTTCTTCCTGGCGTACTTATTTATTCTATTTTCCAAGTACTCTGCAATATTCCAAGAAATGTCCAAAATCTCCAATTCCTATGGTAATGGCAATCCACTTTCATAAAATAGCCAATGTTCTCATGGGTACTCATCATGTTCTCTTTTTTTTTTTTTCAGTGAATGAGCCACTTGCTCATTATTACATGTAGAAAACATCTCTAGACATAATATGCATATTTATCAGACGATAATATAACCAGCATCATTTTTATAAGTAATCATTTTTCACAATAAAAGCATTAAAACCTCATGGCTTAACCTTATTTATTTGTCTGAATGTACCCTGTTATTCACATTTTCTAAATGGTAAGTGTATAAATTCGTTCTAAGTCCGTCACTGTAGAAAAAATGTTCTATATTACATTTTTTTTTTTCTTCTTCAAAATATGTGATGTTTGTCTCCAATATCCATACGTCTAGTGGTGATCCTGTCCATTGGTCAGTTATTTCTAATCATTCCTTCTTTTCTGTCAACACAGTATTTTTCTTGTGAACTCTTCCCTAGAAATATTATTTTATATATATATATATATTTTTTTTTTTTTCAAAGATCTTCTTTGACTTACCATACATCAATTTTCAAACATCAAATTATTCAGCAACCAACAGACGAATGTGTTACTATCATATTATGAAATATAAGGGAAAAGGAAAATATAGTTTCAAGTCATCATGAATTTTCTACGTTGGGTTCCGTATTACTTTATTTTCTCTGTTAAGCCAACTGCTTATACTCTTGACAATATGTATCCATGTTGTCACTCTCAAGGCATCCCTGTATACAGTTTATATTTGTCTCCTTTTTTTTTTTTTTTTTTTTTTAACACCAATGTATCATTTATGGTGTTCCAATATCATTGTGTCTATTCTAGTCCTCCTGTTATCTTGAGAATTCATCCTTAGTAACTCCCTATGTACCTTATCTAGCAATACATTTTTCAAAAACACATCAAACAATTATTTATGGAACAATCAACTGAGACGTAAGAACTTTTGACAATATGAGATGAAAAAAAAATTTTGGGGTCATCACTCAAAAAATGTGACATAGAAGGGAAGTAAAAATATTCAATTGATCGTGAGGAATCTACAATATCCTTATAAGACAAAGTTCCTGGTACTCTGACTACTATTTATCCATTTTATTTCTGGTTATCCTTGTATACAGTTTGCTGCATTTCCAATCTAGGTATTCTTTTCTTATGTCATAATATCTCCATGATATATCTGTGACATGTCTGTCCTTGGGATAACATTATTTTTATCCAATATCCTCGGGGTGAGCAGATCTCAGTACGTCCAATTTCATCAATCATGTATTTTTTTGTTGTTGTTATAATTCTGGGTATGTTATGAGTATAGTACATTGTCAATTTTTTTCAACCATCTTACAACATTCTGTAATTCGTGATAAGGAATAGTCATTTGTTATACAACAATGTTCATATTACAAAGGCAATAAGCAAAAATCAAAGAGATATCTTCTCCGAAAATGCGGATGTATCTCTATTTCTCCTACCTCTGGGCGTAGTAATTATTCAGTCATTATTTTTTTTCTCCATTATTTAATCTCCATTTTGTGTCCTTAGTACCTGTGGTTCCATGGGATTATCATATTCTATTTGTCTCCTGTCTACTGATAATCCTTCAATAATGACTTCAAATATGGTCCTCATGTGTGCAGTAATCATCTGCTCTGATTTGTTCCATGTCCATGGTATTCATCAAATATTCTATTATCTCCTTGTCTTATTCGTAACCACGAAAGACTAAAATTATTGCTCCTCCAATGTTAATGTGGGGGATCTTGTGCATAAACATTACAACAAAATCTCAGCTGTGACAACATAAAGTTTCACCATAATATAAAATGGCATCTTCATCATCATTAAACAGTTGCTTCATTCTCTCATGTGCCATCAGTGGATATCATCCGGTAATGGGTGTTCAATGTGGGTTCAGCATATACTAATGCTGTAGAGGGTTATTTCATTTGCTAAGTCAGCATGTGCAAATGCTATTTCTTTAACATGGGCAAAGGCATCATCAACAAATAGGTGTAATGTGTTCAATCTGGGGTTAGCATATACTAATGCTCTCAAAGGATTTTTTTCATTTGCAAAAAATCAGCATGCGCAAATGTCATTGGGGTACTTGTCATAGGCAGTATCAACAAAATACTGCTGGAGTATCAGAGATCATGCTGGTGGGGGTATGACTGGTAATGGGCAGTAGGAGTAAAACTAATTTCTCACTCTGAAATGGTGATTTATTTTCTCTTTTTCTTTTCTTTTATGTCGACTGCTAACCTCAGGGCAGTCAATGTTTTACAATATTGGCTTATCATCATCAAAATGTGTGAGGGTGGCATATAAACATAATACATCTTATAAAAAACATTCCAATTGTTTTTCTCTTCTCATTTTTCTGTTATGTTTTGTCTCTTTTCATTTTTCTGTTATGTTTTGTCTCTTCATTTTTTTCTTTTTCATTTCTTTTTTCCATTTCTTTTCTGTTTTCTTGTGATTTCTTTTCTTTTTGTATCACAAGTACGAAAGAATGATAAAATCAATTCACTAAACGTTCTAGCCACTACCAATATTCCTAATAGTAAATCCTAACCATTAGGGCTGCAAGTAATAGTTTAGGTTAGAACAGAATGAATATTGTAGCAGTGTCTGTTGTCAATAAGTGTCAAGGAAAGGGTACATCAAGGATCTCCTGATTACAACATGATTGTAATTCCAAGGAATGAATATGATTGGGATTGAAAAGATCACAAGTGTAGAATGTCGTCTCAATATAGTGGAAAGGAAAAATAGTAAGTTAAAGATGTTGTAACAGTGGAGTGAAGAAAATCTTACTATAGAGAGTCAAGGTTGGGATATGGAATCTTGGAGAATGTTTAAAATCTTGACAGTACTAATATACATCTGGGTCTAAAATAATAATGGACATTAGAAAAATAAATAATCCTGTGGAGAAAGATAGCATAACATACAATACTAGTTTTGGGCATGAATTATATGCTGTTAACAGATGTCATAGTAGGAACAGTATGATTGATCAAGGTGATATATATAAAGGAGTTTAGCATAAATGAGATCACAGAAATATTAGTATGAGGTAAGAAAAAAACTACTGGTGTAAGGTCTGCATGAAAATGCACTGAGATGCGAAATTACAGAACTCTGGAACTGCAAGGACAAGAAGTCTGGTGAATGGAGCGTGGAATATGATCAGTTTCAAAAGTAGAGATCAATGTTACAACAGACTAGTGTGACACATGTGTTATAGGTAAGGTTGTGTAACATTCTAAATATTAAGAAAATGTCTGTAACTAAATATTGTCTGTAAACTCGTAACACCGTGTGTTATCAATTGTTTTGTCATTTTTCTGTAGGGTTTCAGTAATTTGCCGTAGCGCTATCAGTGTTGGTCCTTCCATATTGTGTCTGTCCTGGGGCTGCAGTGGTTGTGCTTGAGCGAATCTGTTTTCCTGTTGCTGCTGCTGTTCTACCCCAAGTTGCTGGAAGTTTTCCCTTAATTGATCCATCTTCGCTATTTTCTGTTTGACTTATAGTGGTGGGTTTTTGCTTTTTAAAGAGAAGTGGTCACGGCATCATATTACCATCATGTGGCAGTGCCGGGGTATGCAGGGTTTTCAGTTTAATTTACAGAGAGTAGGTTTGGTTAACTAGCCTTGACCGCTAGAGATATAATTTCCTCTCCTTTGTAAGATTGGGTCACCAGGTTCGATTTTCTTCTCTTAGTTGTTGATGTAGCAAATTTAATTTAGATGAATAGATTTTTTTTTTTAGCTTAATTTCAAACTGTAGTAATTCACCCTTTCAACAGCGTTCTGTTTCATGCAAATCTTTTAATATCTTTCAGCATGAACTTAAATTTCAACAAAGTCTGGAATTCAGAACATTTTTACAATAATAAGCACAATAAAGTTCTAATATATCATCAGATGCTTTCGTCGATGCAAAAATCCCTTTTGCATCTTTATCTCATAGGCCTACTCAATTGTCAAAATGGCGAACTTTTTCTTTCCACCGTGTTCCTTCCTTTAGGTTAACGTTTTATTTCTGGTTCGACGACATATTCCCATCCTTTCAGATTAGTCCTTGATTTTTTTATCATCATAAGAATTCCTTGAGTTAAATATTTTCCAACACAAGGGTATTTTCTGCTCAGCATGGTTTGAGGTGTAAGACTAGTTTTGCAAATTGACTCAATCCTCGAACCTAGTTCTGCTGCAACTAGGGTTGGAAGCTCTATTCAAAATATACATTGAATGATAGTCACTACTTACGCAAGTAAGGAATATAAAACCACTCAATGTCCTGAAATACACATTTTATAATAAATGTTGAAGTTGATTTCCTCAAACTAAGGAATATGTAGAGATGGACCAGACACGTCCTCTTCAGTTTCGCTCCTTCATTCTAACTGCTAGATGGCGTCGTTGTTCTATATTCCCCGGGTAAATCTGAGCTATCCGATTGGTCAGGGGAAATCACCCAACTATTAGAAATGGCGTGTAGAAGCGACTCTGCCCTAAATATGTGACACTATAATTTATTATTTTCTGTTTCTCATAAAATATAAAATTATGGGGTGGTCTGTGCTTCCTCCGTCTTGTTAGAGTATAGTCTGTTTTCTGAATAAAGCACGGTATACACGGCTACATACGAAAGGCCACGAATGTTAGCCGTTAGAATAAATTAGCGCAAACGCGTTACGTCATTGACAACCGGTGATGTATTAAATATGCAGCGTTCAATACAAGTTTAAAAAACGTGCAAAAACATGAGTTACCACAAATAGACATATTTCCTCAATAACAATGGCTGTATGCCTGTGTGTGGCAATAATAAATAACATATTAACTTGTGTTCTTTAACAGGGTACTTGTTTTATTTGCTAGGTAAGTCCTTCTGTTGTCCCTTCAATATGGGTTGTCCTCCTGTTTATTCCACAATACCTATTCTCAGCGTACAGCTTGCGAAGTAAAGATTTTTTTGTTCATCAGAACATTAACTCTTTCCGTAATTCAAAGTTGTGTCCTCATCCAAATGAACATAGGGGTTTCCAAAACGTAGTCCCCGATGTGAGGATGCACATTTCATAGTATGACATTACTGGAGTTTCCATTATATAAAAATTGTTGAAAAAAATTTTATTACACCATTAAGTTGTATGCGCCCCGTGGGATCTGTACCACAAGGAAAATAATAAAATCTAAACTTGAGTACATACATATTGTTGCGCACATATTCTTTTGTGTGGAATTATGCGACGCACGGATTACTGTGCGTAGGAAACAGTATGACTGTTTGATATGAAAAGAATTGCTCTCTCGGTCAAAGTTAGACTACCCATGTATAATTTATACTTTTGTTGTATGGGTGATCTCTCTTGAATATCGATCTAGCGTATGAATGCTAGGTCTATGTCATTTCTCATATGTTATGGCCAGAAAACAAATTGGTCTTGCTTATAATGTTTATGGCCCGGACATATATGTATTCCGTGTCTATTTAAGAAGATTCGGTCTTATATCGTATATTTTTGTATTTTTATGTCGGCCTATTTCTCGGTCTGACGCTAAGGGGTGAATAGGCGTTTCTACGCATGCGTGGAGTGTCGACGAAACCTGCCTGATGTCATGGCGGGATGTTTGAGGGCTGGTCCTTTATGGATGTTGAAAAGTGATCTCTGTGAATGATTTTTAGGAAGGAGATAGTGTCTCTGCAAGATCATATGGTCAGAGATTCTCCTAATGTTCTATATTGTGTTTATTCCTAAATCAAGGTAATACCAGACCCTTTGTTTTGATGAACTCTGTTTTGCTAGGCCTAGATGGCAAGCTTATCTTCGTACAGCAAGGATTGTCTGAATGCTGATGAAGATGACAGGTTATCCAACAGCTCTAATGTATTTTCATGAAGCAACCTTATAGATTTCAGAACTGTATGGAAACCCAGTGAGAACATTTATGTTCAGATTTTGAATTAATTTCGGCTCATCATTTATCCTCCTGGGTGAGTGAAACTCAAGGAGGTAGCCATTTTGAATTCCCGTTACCACAACGGATCATTGTCAAGAGAACAGAAAACCACTCTTATTATCGGACGATGATGCAGAGATCTTCTTATTATGGAAAACCCACTACTGTGGTTGAACATGGTTGCTATGAACTTTCGATGAATGTACAACTTAAGAAAACGTAGCCAAGAAAAGGTTCGATCAATGAACCATTATTGATGTTTACATATTCATTTTCACTGACGCGTTCAGTCAGTTGAAGTATGAGGCGATAGCCACCAGAACATTGAATGCTTGACTTATATCGCCCATTGTATTTATATGCTACATGAAATATGTCTGATGTTGCCACCTACTATTCAAGTACTTAATGATTTGCTGTGTCAACCTGTACTGTGCTTATAATCGTGATGTCCGAGTGTGCGTCCTTATTAAACCATAGAAAACGTCCACAGTCGTCCATGTCATTGACTTCCAG
The DNA here is from genome assembly GCA_024509875.1 of Oreohelix idahoensis. Taxonomy (NCBI): domain Eukaryota; kingdom Metazoa; phylum Mollusca; class Gastropoda; order Stylommatophora; family Oreohelicidae; genus Oreohelix; species Oreohelix idahoensis. Next base: position 134,055 of record JAMPIV010018774.1, on the reverse strand, counting down.
CTGATTGAGTGTGTGTGCAGTCTAGTTGTCAACTCAGCCGAACATTCCACCATTCGCGTGCCTTGCACTCTCACTTCAATGTTTACACTACCCTGCGTCGGTCGAGTTGACCTTTGTCTTCCATTACACGCCCAGTTTTCACCTGCCTTCAACACCCATCATTAACATCACTGATTGCTGGGACTGTAAGACTGGTTTGTGTACCCTATACTGAAAGGGTTGTTACATTGGAGACAGAATACTTTACAGAGATGGTTACAGTGGTGACCATTCAGCACAATTGCTACAGTGACAATTGCTACAGTGGTAGGCCAGATTCCTGGGTCTACCCTTCTCAGAGGACTGATTTAGAAGTCGACTACTGATGGTTCCCTGACGCCTCATACGACACACTAGCAGTACAACTCTACACTTTGTCAGTATTTTGCAACGTGACCTGTCAGAAGCAGTAACTAGGTCAGCGTTTGTTGACATATTTTTCGTGATTTAGACAGCAGTACACAGAACGTTTGAATCGAGTGTTTATCTGTGTTGATAAGAAATGCAGTGATATTGAACTGAGAAGTCTTACACGTCAACGGTGGAGCTTTTTGTGTGCATCTACATATTGTTGAACATTGTAATAATTAGATCAAGAATTTAATATTGATTAAAGTGGCAGTTTATTTTATTAGAAACTGTGCCATACTGTAAAACTTAGCTTCTCTACAACACTCTATCCACTTACTTACTTAGTCGTTCCCCTTCTACCGTGAGGTGTAGAGGTTTGGAAGAGAGAGCGCCAGACCATTCAATCAGCTGTCTTCTTCCTGGCCTGGTTCCATTCTAGTCCTCGGTCCTTCAAAGATTGTCTAATGTTGTCCTTCCAGCGGACTCTGGGTCGTCCTGGAGGTCTGGATCCCTGGCTCTTTGTTTCCCATGCTTGTCGTGGTAGCCGATCTTCTCCCATTCTGCAGACATGGCCAAGCCATCTTAGTTGGGACTGTTCTATTTGGGTCTGCAGCGGATGGGATTTTAGGCCTTGACGGATCGTCTGGTTGCGGACCATGTCTCTTCTTGTTACTTCAACCACTTTCCTCAGATACCTCATTTCTGAGGTTTGGATCTGGCTTTTGTGGGTTGTAGTCATTGCCCACGACTCGCATCCATATGTCAAGACTGGGACATAGGTGGAGCGGTATACAGCCATCTTCGTTTTCTTACCAACCTCTTTCTTGCTCAGGAATCCACGATTTATGGCCTGAAAAAGTCTCCCAGCCACTGCTTTTCGAGTGGCCAACTCTTCTTTGATGCCTCCCTTTCGGTCTATAATAGCTCCGAGATATTTAAAGTGGTCGACCTGCTCCAGGATCTGTTCTCCCAACTTAATCTGATGTTTTCTTTCTTCTCGTGATATCACCATGGATTTTGTTTTAGAGCTGCTTATGACCATTCCTCTCTTCTCCAGCTCTTCCTTCCAGACTTGCAGGTTGGATTGGAGATGTGCCTCTGATTTAGCAATCAGGGCAACATCATCAGCAAATGCCAGCTCCGAAATATAGACCTGTCTCATCTTCCAGTACCCCACTGAATACTTTCTTGTTCTCTCCTTACATGCCTTGATGACATCGTCCATAAGGAGTATGAAGAGGTAAGGTGATAGGATATCACCTTGTCTTACACCAGTGGTGGTCCTGAACTCTTCTGACTTATGGTTTGCTGTCCTCGCATAATTTCTGCAAGACTTGTAGAAGCTCTGTATAGCATGAATCAGATGTGCTGGAATATTCTTCCTTGCCAAACAGTCCCAAAGTTTGCTCCAAGGGACCCTGTCAATTGCCTTTTCCAGATCTATGAAACAAAGATGGATCTCACTCTTATACTCAAGGGCCTTTTCACTCAGCTGTCTGAGTGTGAAGATTAGGTCTTGAGTACTTCGGTTTGCTCGGAATCCGTACTGGACCTCATCCAATTGTGGCTCAGCTAGACGTCGGAGTCTCTGCTCTAGGATTCTAGAGTAGATTTTACCAGGGACACTGAGAAGGGATATGCCTCTATGGTTTCCACATTGTCGATTGTCACCCTTTTTGAAAATTGGTGTTATGATGGCAATCTCCCAATCCTTTGGTATGGTCTTGTTGCACCATGCTGCCTGTAGGACCTTTAGGAGTAATAGGTCGCCTGATGCTCCCATGTACTTAACCATTTCTGGTGTTATACCATCATGCCCTGCTGCTTTGCCCATCTTGATTTTCTCTAGTGCTGCCCTCAGTTCTTCCATCTTTATGTCATCTTCACCATCATTGGTTTTCTCTTCTGTGCTAGTGGTTATCATTTCTGATGCTTCACCATGCTCACCATCCAGGAGTTCTGAGAAATATTCTTTCCATCTTTCCATTACTTCCTTCACTCTATCCACAACACATTCTATTCATGATATATATATATATATATTGTATGCTATATGTATTTATGTTTACATGTTATCTGTTTATATGTGACTAGTATAGGATATACCGAGTCATATTGGTCCTATATTAGTGTTCTATAGGGAGCAATTTTCTTGGTTGGAAATTTGCTGCAACATCTGTTGCTATTTTTGTTAGCTGTGATGATCTGTCCCATTGTTGTTTTTGTAATATTTTTTCTGTTCTTCAGTTTTGTTTTGATTTGTTCGTATTTGTAGATCTACTCTGTCCTATAATTTAGTTTTATACACCATTTATATTTATACGCTGTGGCGTTATTTGTTTTGTTTATGCCTTTGCAGTTATCATCACAGGTTCGGTGATTAGTTTCTTTAGTTTTCTATTTAATTTAGTTGATTTCTGCAAATGTTTTCATATTGTTTTTCTTGATTGTCTTTCTTGTTTGTACTTTATGTATGTTGTTGGTTGACATATACGATAAAATATACTTGATCATACACTTATGAGAAATAATCAACTGATGACTAATTGCTGTTACTAAAGGTACACAGTTGATTATACAAGACCTTATTTAAAGGCTTGTTTCCCACAGAGATTGGGATAAAGGAGCTGATTATTCAAGCTAGTAAGAGCTTGTTGCCATTTATTTGGAGATAGATTACATTATTGTTTCAAGTGATTGCTATCATTATTAGACATCATGTCTACATTGGAATACTTTATTGAGTTAGGGAAATCCCTAGGGAAGACTGGTGATAAGTTGGAGGAGTATGCTACCAGTCAATATGAACAAACACAAAAATTGGAAATTGAGAAACTGAACGCTGAGACGGAGCAAAAGAACTTGCAGATGCAGGTGGAGGAAAGAAGATTCCAGATGGAAGAGAAAAAATTAGAAAGAGAAGCTGAACAAAAGAGATTAGACAAAGAAGCTGAACAGAAAAGATTAGACAGAGAAGCTGAACAAAAGAGATTAGACAGAGAAGCTGAACAAAAGAGATTAGACAGAGAAGCTGAAGCTGAACAAAAGAGATTAGACAAAGAAGCTGAACAGAAAAGATTAGACAGAGAAGCTGAACAAAAGAGATTAGACAGAGAAGCTGAACAAAAGAGATTAGACAGAGAAGCCGAGGAGAGTAAGGCAAAAAGAGAACATGAGGAAAAACTATTTGCATTTGAATTAGAAAAATTGAGATTGACAAATATGAGTAATGTTAATCAGTCAAATGGTAACAGTGTTAAACCCTTTACTTATAAGGTCAAGGTACCAGCGTTCAATCCTTCCAGTGACGATATTACATTCTGGCTGGATCGTTTTGAACGCTCTTGTCGAGCTCATAATGTGGATAAATCACAATATGCTAACCAGTTATCAGAAAATTTGAAAGGTGATTCTCTGACTAGTTTAAGTTTGGTTGAAGAGGCTGACAAGGATAATTATGATGTTATTAGAGCAGCTTTATTGAAAAAATATCAGTTAACTGAGGAAGGTTACCGTATTTTGTTTAAGAAAATGGTACCTGAATCAGGGGTAGAATTCTCAGAATTCATTGCAAGGACACGTCTTACATTTAATCGTTGGATTGAGTTGTCCAAAACAGAAAAGACATATGAAGCCCTTATGGACTTGTTGCTCAGTGACAGAATTATGTCAAGTGTTAATAAACCATTCCTTGAATTCCTACATGAGCGTAAACCCAAGACACTAAAAGAAATGCAAGAATATTGTGACCAATACGTCACTGCACACCCTGACTTAACTCTTAGCAACACTAAGATTAAAGAGAGTATGCCAGTTGCATCAGCAACACCATACAACCCTAATTATTCACACAAATTTCAGGGACCACAAAACAAGTTTGGGAAAAAAGGTAACCATAATAGTTATCAAAGCCAAGGTAGCCAATCATATCAGGGTTCTTCTGCGAAGGACTGGAGACAAGCTGACAGCCCTCGATACAGAGGTGGTCATAATTATAGAAATTTCCGCAGAGGAAGTCATTATAGAAACTATCCAAGTTATCCATCATGGAGACAACAAGACCATAATTATAGAGATACTCATTATAATGAATATGATAATGGTAACCATGAGAACTATGACTCAAACCCAAATAGGGGTTACAATAGAGGGAATAATAATGATTACAGAGGCAATAATAATCGAGGTAGATCCCAATACAAAAAACATAAATCACATTTCCAGGCAAACTCTGCACAGCAAGAGTCACATGAAGCCTATAAACAGACTAAAGATAATAATGACGCTAATAATATGGCTTGTTCCGCTTTTGATTTTGGGAGAGCATCTCAGTGCCTCCAATGCAAAACATTATTTGAACCAACTACTGTGTCTACTTTAAGTTGTTGGCACCCTCTTCCCGCTCTTCCGGCGTCAAGCGCGCATGATGGAAGAGGTTCTCTTGTCTTGAATAGAGGTTTAGTAGATGGTACTTTAGTCTCAGTTCTTTTCGATTCGGGGTGCACCACCATTGGAGTGAGGCAGTCACTCGTAGATCCTTCTCGTGCCACTGGAAAAGTAGTCAAATGTGTAACATTTGGCGGCACCTTAGAGAAATACTCTACTGCTATCATTAGGATTGCTACTCCTTTCTTTACAGGAGATGTACACGCATGTCTTCTAGCGAATCCGATCGCTGATCTTATCATCGGGCGTATTCACGGAGTCAAAGAATGTACTCCACAACAAATTTCCGTTTGGGAAAAACAAAATATGCAAACTGCTAATGCTGTAGTCACTAGAGCTCAAGCTCTTAATATGCCTGAAACTTCATCTACTGAAGATAATGAAGTGCATAACCAAGATGATCCCTTGGTAATTTCCCGTGACTCGTTTATAAAACAGCAAGAAGATGATCCCACTCTAAAAAAATTCTTCACGCTAGCAACAAAAGGTGATCCAAATAAGGATACAAATCATAAATCTTGGATTACAATGAAGAATGGCGTACTTGTACGTATGGTACAAAACTCAACTAAGTCCATTCATTCTCAAATTCTTGTGCCCAAAAATATGAGGGTTAAAATTTTGCATCACGCTCACGACTCTCAGTGTGCTGGATATATGGGTTTTTCCCGTACAAAGTCAAGAGTTCTTGCGGCTTTCTTTTGGCCTTTTGTGAACAAAGACATACGGATTTATTGTCGTTCTTGCAAGGTATGTCAAGAACTGAAATCCAAAGGTTCACGCCATGCTGCATCTATTCAGGCTGCAGACATTCCTATTCGACCATTTCAGAAAATGGCGATAGATACCATTGGTCCATTTAAGATCAAATCTGCTAGAGGACATCAGTTTATCTTAACGTGTGTGGACATGTGCACACGTTGGCCAGAGGCTATTCCTCTGAAGAGCATTACTACTGCTGACATTGTAGATGCTCTTTGGCTTATATTTTCTCGTCTGGGATTGCCCGGAGAAATATTATCAGACCATGGCACCCAACTAATATCGGATACCATGTCTCAAGTGATGTCGAATCTGCAGATAGAGAGATCTTTGAGTAGTATCTATCATCCTATGTCCAATGGGATGGTCGAACGGCTAAATAGAACACTCAAAAACTTATTAGGGAAGATAACTGAGGATCATCCTCAAGATTGGGACAGGGTTTTATCCGCGGCCCTCTTCGCTTACAGAGAGGTCCCCAATGAACATACTTTTTTTTCTCCCTTTGAACTTGTCTTTGGCGCGCGACCGCGCGGCCCTATGTCTTTGCTTCATGATCTCATAACCGCTGATAATATTACCGATGACACAAAATCTTCTTACGAATATGTCATCGCGCTGAGACAAAAGATTATCGAAGCATGCAAATTGGCAACTTCTTCTTCTGAATTTGCTAAACAGAAGGCAAGGCAATTTGCCAATAAGAAAAGAACCTTACGACAACTTTGTCCTGGTGACAAAGCATTTGTCTTGCTACCTTGTAGGGAAAACAGACTTCTTATTTCTTGGAAAGGTCCGTATGATATAATCTCGAAAATTTCCGATGTTGACTATATTGTCGATATTGATGGAAAGCATAACACCTTCCACATCAATATGCTTACGGAATTCCATGAACGTCCTGATTATTTACAGCCCATTTTCCAAGCAACGGACGATTCACCAGTCCAACATGGTCATTACTCATCACTGTCCGTAATACAGGATGAGGAAACAAGTTTTTCGGATGTTAATCTTCCGCTTCCGATGATTCCACTTCATTCTAGTGAATCCTGGAAAAATGTTACTGTTTCTCCCGATTTATCTCTAGGAGAACAGCGACAAGTTTCGGCTATGTTACAAACATTTCAGGATGTCCTTACTGACATCCCTGGACAAACTCATGTCATTGAACATGACATTATTCTAACTGACCATAATCCTATTAGGGTCAGACCTTATCCTATCCCTATAAATTTTCAAGCACAGGTTGAGAAGGAGTTGGATGAGATGATAAATTTAAAAATAATTGAACCATCCACTTCTGCATATTCTTCGCCGATGGTTATTGTTCGGAAAAAAAGACAATAACATACGTCTTTGCGTTGACTATCGCAAATTGAATCAAGTTACGAAGTTTGATGCTGAACCTATGCCTTTACTAGAAGAGCTACTTACTAGGCTTTCTAAATCTCATTTTTTCACTAAACTTGATTTGTCTAAGGGATATTGGCAAGTTCCTTTATCCGAACACGCCAAACCGTTCACTGCTTTTTGACATCTAGGGGTCTGTTCCAAAGGAATTTCATGCCTTTCGGCCTTATGAACGCCCCAGCGACATTCGTACGCATGATGCGTCGGATCTTATTTCATCGCGCAGATGTCATTGCATATCTTGATGACATCTGTCTTTTCAGTGATACTTGGGAAGATCACTATTTAGGGTTAAATGAACTATTGTCTACGTTACGCGAGCATACCTTGACAGCGAAACCATCTAAAGCCTGTATTGGTTTTAGCGAAATTGCTTTCTTAGGTCACCGGGTCGGTCATGGTTTCCTAAAGACAGAGGACCATAATACAAGTAAAATACTTAACATTTCTATTCCTAAGACTAAAAAGCAAGTGCGAAGTCTCTTAGGTCTCATACAATTTTATGGAAGATTCATTCCGAATCTTTCTTCGATCATGGCACCTCTTTCTTCCTTGTTAAAGAAAGGGTCTCCTAATATAGTCCGTTGGACTCCAGAATGTCAATCCTCTTTGGTTAAGATCAAAACTATGTTTTCTACTGCACCTATTTTAGTGTTAAGACATTTGTTCTTCGTAGTGACGCTTCATCTACAGGGATTGGAGCGGCACTAATGCAAGAGTACTCCGGAACTCTGCATCCTGTGATGTATATTTCTCGGAAACTAAATGCCGCAGAGAAGAACTACTCGGTCCTAGACCGTGAATTATTGGCTATGGTTTGGTCAATTCTTAAACTTCAAAGATTTCTTCTTGGCGCGCATTTCATTGTGGAAACTGACCAGAAAGCTCTTACAGCTATTCAAAGTAAAAATCTGAAGAGCGCAAGATCAACGCGATACGCGATTGCTCTTCAGCCTTTTCATTTTTCGGTACGAGCTATCCGTGGCTCAGAAAATGTGATGGCAGACATTTTGTCTAGATGCCCACATGATTCCACCTAACTGTTAGATCCTGAGATTGCTAACAGGTCTAACTCTATTACAGTTTTTTTTCTCTCTATATTAAAATATGTTCACATATGTAATATATGATATATTGATTGTATCACGTTGTTGTTTTGTTGTTGTTGTTTTGATGAGTTGATGGGTGGAGATCGGGCACTCAACATCTGATCATTGTTGCCTCTTCTCGTTCCATCTTGGTCTACCCTGTTCAACCTGAAAGTTGGTTATAATTGGGGTATTTAGTGTCATTTTATTTACTAATTTTGTATTCAATTTAAATAACTGTTGTCTTTTGTAGTTGCTGATTTTTATTTATATTAGTATTTGTCAATTTTATTTTCTCTTTTGTATTGTTTCTAGATAACTATTGTCCTTTACACTTGGTTTTAGTTTGTATTAGTATTTGTTCTTTTTGAGTTGTTGTCCTTTTTTTTTTAATACCTTGTCTTTCCTTGTCCTATGAGTAGTTATTTTTTGTTAATGCTTTGTTAGTTCTTGCTGCTTAATTTCTATTTAGTTGGATGATTTTCCTGAAGTTCTAACCTTATATTTTTTCCTTTGTTTTATGTATATATCTTTTAAGTATTGATTGGGCATCTCTTGGGGAATCTATACTTAAAACCTTATCACCTGTTAAGTCTATATTGTATCACTACTTAGCGGTTCATTGATATATATTCACCGCCGGGTCTTTTTAATGTTTTCTTCTGTGGTAATCATGAACTTAAGATATCTAATATGAAATTATTGGATAAACTATTGTATAAATTGTGGCATTGCCAGTAGTGTAGTAGGCGTTGGTGACACCTCTCTGGAAATATTTATACTTAGAGAAATACTTTCTCTGAGATCTTGAGATATATTCTCACTTGTCGTTTCATATGACGACGTAGCCTCACATTAGGCGTTATATTTGTTTGGAATGCTTATCATCTGCGCATTGTTATTCGTGCGTTGTGAGCCGATTGTATGTTGCTCTTAGATGTATTTTTTTTTTTAAATGTTCCTTTTTTTCCCGGGGGGTGTGGTAATCTGTTGCGCACATATTCTTTTGTGTGGAATTATGCGACGCACGGATTACTGTACGTAGGAAACAGTATGACTATTTGATATGAAAAGAATTGCTCTCTCGGTCAAAGTTAGACTACCCATGATTAATTTATACTTTTGTTGTATGGGTGATCTCTCTTGAATATCGATCTAGCGTATGAATGCTAGGTCTATGTCATTTCTCATTTGTTATGGCCAGAAAACAAATTGGTCTTGCTTATAATGTTTATGGCCCGGACATATATGTATTCCGTGTCTATTTAAGAAGATTCGGTCTTATATCGTATATTTTTGTATTTTTATGTCGGCTTATTTCTCGGTCTGACGCTAAGGGGTGAATAGGCGTTTCTACTCATGCGTGGAGTGTCGACGAAACCTGCCTGATGTCATGGCGGGATGTTTGAGGGCTGGTCCTTTAGGGATGTTGAAAAGTGATCTCTGTGAATGATTTTTAGGAAGGAGATAGTGTCTCTGCAAGATCATGTGGTCAGAGATTCTCCTAATGTTCTATATTGTGTTTATTCCTAAATCAAGGTCATACCAGACCCTTTGTTTTGATGAACTCTGTTTTGCTAGGCCTAGATGGCAAGCTTATCTTCGTACAGCTAGGATTGTCTGAATGCTGATGAAGATGACAGGTTATCCAACAGCTCTAATGTATTTTCATGAAGCAACCTTATAGATTTCAGAACTGTATGGAAACCCAGTGAGAACATTTATGTTCAGATTTTGAATTAATTTCGGCTCATCATTTATCCTCCTGGGTGAGTGAAACTCAAGGAGGTAACCATTTTGAATTCCCGTTACCACAACGGATCATTGTCAAGAGAACAGAAAACAACTCTTATTATCGGACGATGATGCAGAGATCTTCTTATTATGGAAAACCCACTACTGTGGTTGAACATGGTTGCTATGAACTTTCGACGAATGTACAACTTAAGAAAACGTAGCCAAGAAAAGGTTTGATCAATGAACCATTATTGATGTTTACATATTCATTTTCACTGACGCGTTCAGTCAGTTGAAGTATGAGGCGATAGCCACCAGAATATTGAATGCTTGACTTATATCGCCCATTGTATTTGTCGTGAGAAATTCTAATCCACATATATAAATTATCAGGAAAATGTAAAGCCTAACACATAAATTCAATAAACGGAAAGAAGAATGGTAAAGAACAGTGCTGTCACAATGACTGTACTCGAAATCCCCCTTGTTTTCTACTTCGTCTGCAAATTGTAACGTTTCACGTTGATAGTAAAAGCCTACTGCTTCAATACCCGCTTTCTACGATAAAACGTGTACTGCCTTTCTAAGAAAAACCTTGAGATACGCAAGTTGACCTAGATTTAAAATTCCATTCATGTCATTTTATACACTACGTTACCAAAAAACGAAAGACAGATGGACTAAAGATAGAAAGAAAGGGAGAGGCTGGAAGCAGGAACGCATGCAACACTAAACACGCGTCTCGCTATACAATTACTACCATCACGCGTGTAAGGCCACAAGCACTAGTTTTTTTCAAATCGACAGTGATAAAAAAACACTACACACACGAGAGTTAGTTTTTAAAAACTCTCAAAACGCTTATTAGGAAACATGACATTCTACTGTTTTATGTCTAAAATCCTGACATTAGTCTGACAGTACAGCAGGACAGGTGGCGGTTCTGAACATAAAAAATAAAAAAAACAACTACACGACTATTCTAGAAAATGCATATTTTGAACGCAGCCACTTAGCTCCTTTAAATTTGTATATTTGGGTTCCTTGGGACTTGCTGACAAAGAATATGTTAAACGTTAAGCAAATAGTCTAGGAATTACCAAATTATAGCCAAAATAAAATAGTGAGGGACAACACTAGAATCAGAATCGCTCAGTGGCAGATTTTCACACCACCATTGTACGGGAAATGGGTCTCCATGTTAAATCCGATGTGATTGGAGCGCAATAAATGTAAGGCTAAACACGATTAGTCGGGCTATAAATACTATCTTTTGTTGTCAGGGGAAACGGGAGTAGGAGTACTTTTTTTCAAACGATTGGGTAAACATGGCACGATTGGTTAGAACCGCGAATATAGTCAATCAGAGGCGTCAGGTCACCACCACATGTTCAAATAAACTTACTACAGAACCAGTGCGTTGAGCACCAGTGCATATTTTTCTAAATAAAAGCCTGGGACATCGGCAGATCGAAATTGTGCTATATTCATTGCCAGTCAACGTAATTCTGTGTTATTTCCATGAATTGTGGTAAGCTTGAAATATTTGACATCTTTTTAATGAAAATTGAATGTAAATTGATAATTTATGTCTGTATATATATGTGTGGGTCAGTAGCGAACATGAGGCAAGGCCTATATAATGCTCCAACCTGAACAGAAGGTGTCGGAGGAAAGTAAAACTACATGGAATTGCCAAACAGTACACTGACACCTATCTTATCGACTAGAAAGAAATAATGCTGGAATTGCAGAGGCGTAGTAACCATTAGGGAGGAATATACTGGTGTAAATTATTTCAGATGAAGCTGACAGTTGGCCTACCGCTCTGAACTCAGTGTTTGTTATGTAATGTGTTCAATCTGTAAATGGATTATAAATTAGTTATGAAGTAGGAGGTACAACCTTCTTGTTTCAGGGACCGTGGTCCAAAGGTTATTGAGCAGCACCTGGTCAGAGCTTTGCTGAATCCAGAGGCGGACAGCATACTCCTTGGTCCATATAGCAAACAGTGAGGTGTCTCCAGAACACAGGGGAGCAATCGAGCAGAGGAGTCTTTTCCTGCCGCCATCACGAAAGATAAGCCTATGTGGCCAGCGGAGCTCAACATTATGTAACCCCATCTTAAACTGACATTGTATAAAAATAAGAGGGGAAATTAATTGTTTTAATGAACGGAACTGAGAACATCTCCAATACTAGTTCCAACACAAATAACAACATAGCTTGAAAAAACAAAACCAGTATTACCTCATATTACTACTACACAACTGACACACATAGGATAATATTAATAAAATATGTCACTACAAGATTCATATTGATAAATTCTGTACATATAACTTGTAATTAAAATTGATTGTGATTCCTGGTTCACTTTGTATTTGAATCAGGACACATATATATTAATGAAAAGTACTTAATACATATTGATATTTGAAAATTTACCAGTGACTCATTTAAGATAGTCTTATAGAATGTTACATGTGTGTGAGTGTCACAGTGTTGTCAAGTGTGGTGGAATAAATTAAATTGTTTATCTGTCTGTTGTTGTTGTGACTTACACTTCATCATATACATACCCTAGACATTTAACGTAGTCATCACAATATTCCAGAATAATTCTGACTGAGGCATAATGTGGTAGCAAGTAAGGTTATCTGTAAAACACTACACCTATTAGATACAGATACCTTCACAGCTGATCTCAGTCAGTACACTAAGTCCCCTTATAAAAATTTATAACATCCCACTTTACCACATATATTGGGGTCTCGCTCCAGGGATATTGAACTTTCTATTGTTATATATATTGGGAATAATAAAGAATTAAAAGGTATCCTTGGGTGGAAATAAATAAGGTTGAGCTCTCAGTGCCTGTAATGTCCTTAGATAATTATTGAAAGATTGAATTGTTTACAATTGTATGTTAGACATTTGCCGACTTGGCAAAATTTCGATCTGCTGCTGTACAGACTGCGAAAGAGTTAGGAATGGACGGGCAAATTATGATTGCTTATGTCACTGCTGAATGTGACAAATATATTGAACGGGAAGAAAGAAGATTAGAAAAAGAGGCCGAAAAAAAATTAGAGGCTGAGACTAAGAGGTTGCAGATTGAGGCTGAGGCTAAGAAATTGGAGGCAGAAAGAGAAGACAAAAGATTGGCTGCAGAAAGGGAAGACAAGCGATTAGCTGCAGAAAGGGAAGCAGAAGATAAAAGATTACAAAGGGAACATGAGTTACGACTAAGGGAGTTTGAGTTTCAAGGCCATGCTCCTGAAAATGGTGCCAGTCCCTTTACCTCTGATGCCACTGCTAGCCAGGGAGCCTCAACCTCAGATATGAATTTTCATTTAGATCATTTTGTTGAGAAAGACGATGATATTGAGAGCTATCTAAATAGATATGAACTATTAGCTACCACATATGGGTTAGAGAGAGAAAGGTGGAGCTTAAAGTTATCTCAAGGCCTTCGTGGGGCAGCTTATGAAGTTTTTGCCAAAATGAGCAGAGGTGATCAGGAAAATTATGACATGCTAAAGCAGGCTCTTTTGTTAAGATATGAAAAGAACGCAGAATTTTATAGGAAAAGATTTAGGAATGCTAAACTACTGTCAGATGAAACCTATCACCAGTTCTCTGCACGATTAGAGACATACTTGGAGAAATGGACTTCTCTGGGGAAAACCCAAGATCTTAAGGAAATGGTCCTTATAGAACAATTAAGAGAGTCCATGGCTCCAGACCTGAGAAAGTTTCTCATGGAACAAGGTGCAGAGAGGCTGTGTGAGTTGCTAAATGTTGCTGAAAGGTATCAAGCGGCTCAGGCAGAAGTATCAGGTAACAAAAAGAACCAGCTGGAAAATTTTAGGGCACCACAGAACTTTAATAAATTTGATCCTAGAGATCAAAACAAAGGTAAGCACCAATTTGATAGGCCACGGTATGACAATAAAAATAAAACCCCACAATTCGATGAAAGGAAATATGATGAAAGAAAATCTTTCAACCAAGGGAAAAGGTGGTGTAAAAATTGTAAAATGAACAATCATGACACTGACCGTTGCAGAAGGAACCCTATAGTTATGGCCACCCTTCAGGTCAGGTCGACCTCAAGACAGGAGGAGGATATTATGTTAGATACCACTCCAGAAGAGATGAGGAAGGCACAGGCTGGGGATAAGACCCTCAAGCCTTGTTTCAGGAAATTGTCAACTTGTCATACAACTCCAGGCAAGGGAGATTTTTACATGAAAAACAAGTTGATGTATAGGAAGACTGGAGCTAGATCCAAAGGTCAGGGACAGCTGGTACTTCCTAAAAGATATAGGGCAGAATTAATAAGGAGCCTACATGTGAAACCAGATGGGGACCATGAGAAAATAGGTACCATCATCCAAAAAGTGGCTCACAATTATTATTGGCCCAAAGCAAGATGGGACATTGAGAATTTTGTAGAAAGGTGTAGCATAGCACATGAGGGAACACCCACAAGTGGGAACATTGATCAGGACCTGGACACGCCAAGGGGCAAAATTAGGCCTGATAATAAAAGGAAAAATAAATTTGATAAAGTGGACCAAAGGGAATGGGAAGCCCCTTTTCACGGACAAGCTTCACTTAACTGTTTTACAATGGCCACTATGCAGAGAGTGCAAAAAGATGTCTTACCCCAGGATAAGCCGAAAATCCCTCAATCGGACTTAAACAAACTGGAGGAAGAGGATGTAGAGAGGAAATCTCTCATCAAGAATTTTAAGTGGGGAGACAGCCCCAAGAGAAGAATTGGTAGCGGTCGTTTTGTGCATGAAAATTCTGGGAAGAAAAATCATCACTATAGCGCTTCCAGTGGAAGAGACCATACCGGTGCATGGACAAATAGGTCCACAAAATGAAAGGTCCATATGTAACGCTGTTAAGAACGTGGACTGATGAAAAAGCAGAGGAAAATATTACATCCTCATACCAATATGTGAATGAGCTGACCACTCGTTTAAAAACTGGCTGGAAACTTGCCAATGAAAATTTGAAACAAGCCAGGAAGAAACATGCTGCCTATTATAACAGGAAAGCAAAAGACAGAGATTTGGCTGTGGGAGAGAAGGTACTGCTTCTTCTCCCCGGGAGTCAGAATAAGTTACAAATTGGATGGCAAGGTCCATATACAGTTCTAGAGAAGGTGTCTAGAACCAATTATAAGATAGATAAGAAGGGGAAAGAAAAAAATCTATCATGTGAATCTCCTGAAGAAATATTTGGAAAGAGAACATCAGGAAGAGACACACTTGTTGACCTTGTCCATTGCCATGGAGATGAAGAAGGAACCACTTTCATCATTTGAATATCCATTACACCCCTGTGAGACAGCGGCACAGGTGAAAATCAGTACACATTTAACGAAAACTCAGAAAGAGAGAGTACAACAGGTTCTAGATAATCATGCAGAGGTGTTAACAGACCGACCAGGGCATACAAACTTATTGGAATATGATATGAAACTGATAGACCCCACACCTGTCTGTATGAAACCATATTCGATTCCTTTTGCTAAGGAGAAAGCTTTGAAGGAAGAGATAGACTATTTGTTGAAGGAAGGAATTATTTCACACAGTGAATCTTCGTATAGTTCCGGTGTTGTACTCTTAAGGAAGCCCTCTGGAGAACATAGACTCTGTATAGATTACAGGAGACTGAATGCTATTACAGAAGGACAGGTGGATCCATTGCCGGATACAAATCAGTTTTTTGCCAGACTAAATAAAGCTAAATATTTCTCAAAAGTGGATCTGAGTAAAGGATACTATCAGATTCCAGTAAAGCCTGAGGTTAGACCATACCTAGCTTTTAGTACCTCAGAAGGACACTATGAGTTTAACAGATTGCCATTTGGATTGAAGAATGCGCCTAGTGTCTTCTCTAGAATGATGAGAAAATTATTGGACCCTCTGAATAATCCATGTATCATAAATTTCATGGATGATATCCTTATAGCAACAGAAACATTTGAGGAACACATTGACTCTCTGAACATGCTGTTTAATCGACTTAGGGAAGCGAATTTAACAGCCCGACCAACCAAATGTTGCGTTGGATGTAAAGAATTGGAATTCTTGGGACACACAGTTTATCAGGGAAACATGACCCCTGACCCAAAGAATTTAGAGAAACTAAAGAAAGCCCCGAGACCACAAACCAAGAAAGACGTGAGATCCTTTGTCTCATTATGTGGTTTTTACCAAAAGTATATCAAAAACTTTAATTCCATATGTGCACCGTTAACTGATTTGACACGTAAGGGAAATCCAGATCGAATTACGTGGACACCACAATGTGAAATGGCTTACCAGGAATTGAAGGAAAAGCTCACAAGCAAACCTATTTTGAAATTACCTGACTTAAGTCAAGAATTCATAGTAAGGACTGATGCCAGTAATATTGGGTTAGGTGCAACTCTGCTACAGAGATCAGATGCATTGGATGGGGAATTAAGCCCAGTGGCATATGCTAGCAGAAAGTTGAATAAAGCTGAAACCAACTACTCAACTAGCGAAAAAGAATGTCTTGCAGTAATATGGGCGATAAAGAAATTCAATATTTATCTGTATGAGGAGGCATTTAAGTTGCAAACGGATCACAAACCTTTGTCGTTTCTAGCACAGGCTAGACATGAGAATTCTAGATTACTCCGTTGGTCTTTATTGATGCAGCCATTTGAGTTTAGCATAGAGTATATAAGTGGAAAAACAAATCTGGGAGCGGATTTTTTAAGCCGCCATCCGTGTGATGAGAATCACCCTAAACTCCAGGAAAGATAATAAATTTCTCTATGTGTATATAGAATTATAGACTGACATATAACGTCTGTTTTAAGTGGGGAGGATTTGTCGTGAGAAATTCTAATCCACATATATAAATTATCAGGAAAATGTAAAGCCTAACACATAAATTCAATAAACGGAAAGAAGAATGGTAAAGAACAGTGCTGTCACAATGACTGTACTCGAAATCCCCCTTGTTTTCTACTTCGTCTGCAAATTGTAACGTTTCACGTTGATAGTAAAAGCCTACTGCTTCAATACCCGCTTTCTACGATAAAACGTGTACTGCCTTTCTAAGAAAAACCTTGAGATACGCAAGTTGACCTAGATTTAAAATTCCATTCATGTCATTTTATACACTACGTTACCAAAAAAACGAAAGACAGATGGACTAAAGATAGAAAGAAAGGGAGAGGCTGGAAGCAGGAACGCATGCAACACTAAACACGCGTCTCGCTATACAATTACTACCATCACGCGTGTAAGGCCACAAGCACTAGCTTTTTTCAAATCGACAGTGATAAAAAAACACTACACACACGAGAGTTAGTTTTTAAAAACTCTCAAAACGCTTATTAGGAAACATGACATTCTACTGTTTTATGTCTAAAATCCTGACATTAGTCTGACAGTACAGCAGGACAGGTGGCGGTTCTGAACATAAAAAATAAAAAAACAACTACACGACTATCCTAGAAAATGCATATTTTGAACGCAGCCACTTAGCTCCTTTAAATTGGTATATTTGGGTTCCTTGGGACTTGCTGACAAAGAATATGTTAAACGTTAAGCAAATAGTCTAGGAATTACCAAATTATAGCAAAAATAAAATAGTGAGGGTGTCAGACAACACTAGAATCAGAATCGCTCAGTGGCAGATTTTCACACCACCATTGTACGGGAAATGGGTCTCCATGTTAAATCCGATGTGATTGGAGCGCAATAAATGTAAGGCTAAACACGATTAGTCGGGCTATAAATACTATCTTTTGTTGTCAGGGGAAACGGGAGTAGGAGTACTTTTTTTTTCAAACGATTGGGTAAACATGGCACGATTGGTTAGAACCGCGAATATAGTCAATCAGAGGCGTCAGGTCACCACCACATGTTCAAATAAACTTACTACAGAACCAGTGCGTTGAGCACCAGTGCATATTTTTCTAAATAAAAGCCTGGGACATCGGCAGATCGAAATTGTGCTATATTCATTGCCAGTCAACGTAATTCTGTGTTATTTCCATGAATTGTGGTAAGCTTGAAATATTTGACATCTTTTTAATGAAAATTGAATGTAAATTGATAATTTATGTCTGTATATATATGTGGGTCAGTAGCGAACATGAGGCAAGGCCTATATAATGCTCCAACCTGAACAGAAGGTGTCGGAGGAAAGTAAAACTACATGGAATTGCCAAACAGTACACTGACACCTATCTTATCGACTAGAAAGAAATAATGCTGGAATTGCAGAGACGTAGTAACCATTAGGGAGGAATATACTGGTGTAAATTATTTCAGATGAAGCTGACAGTTGGCCTACCGCTCTGAACTCAGTGTTTGTTATGT
This sequence comes from Oreohelix idahoensis, assembly GCA_024509875.1. Lineage (NCBI taxonomy): Eukaryota > Metazoa > Mollusca > Gastropoda > Stylommatophora > Oreohelicidae > Oreohelix > Oreohelix idahoensis. Next base: position 115,832 of record JAMPIV010018774.1, on the reverse strand, counting down.
AATGTGTTCAATCTGTAAATGGATTATAAATTAGTTATGAAGTAGGAGGTACAACCTTCTTGTTTCAGGGACCGTGGTCCAAAGGTTATTGAGCAGCACCTGGTCAGAGCTTTGCTGAATCCAGAGGCGGACAGCATACTCCTTGGTCCATATAGCAAACAGTGAGGTGTCTCCAGAACACAGGGGAGCAATCGAGCAGAGGAGTCTTTTCCTGCCGCCATCACGAAAGATAAGCCTATGTGGCCAGCGGAGCTCAACATTATGTAACCCCATCTTAAACTGACATTGTATAAAAATAAGAGGGGAAATTAATTGTTTTAATGAACGGAACTGAGAACATCTCCAATACTAGTTCCAACATAAATAAACACTTGAAGTTATGATGACAAATAACAACATAGCTTGAAAAAACAAAACCAGTATTACCTCATATTACTACTACACAACTGACACACATAGGATAATATTAATAAAATATGTCACTACAAGATTCATATTGATAAATTCTGTACATATAGCTTGTAATTAAAATTGATTGTGATTCCTGGTTCACTTTGTATTTGAATCAGGACACATATATATTAATGAAAAGTACTTAATACATATTGATATTTGAAAATTTACCAGTGACTCATTTAAGATAGTCTTATAGAATGTTACATGTGTGTGAGTGTCACAGTGTTGTCAAGTGTGGTGGAATAAATTAAATTGTTTATCTGTCTGTTGTTGTTGTGACTTACACTTCATCATATACATACCCTAGACATTTAACGTAGTCATCACAATATTCGAGAATAATTCTGACTGAGGCATAATGTGGTAGCAAGTAAGGTTATCTGTAAAACACTACACCTATTAGATACAGATACCTTCACAGCTGATCTCAGTCAGTACACTAAGTCCCCTTATAAAAATTTATAACATCTCACTTTACCACAGTATTTATATGCTATATGAAATATGTCTGATGTTGCCACCTACTATTCAAGTACTTAATGATTTGCTGTGTCAACCTGTACTGTGCTTATAATCGTGATGTTCGAGTGTGCGTCCTTATTAAACCATAGAAAACGTCCACAGTCGTCCATGTCATTGATTTCCAGCTGAGTGAGTGTGTGTGCAGTCTAGTTGTCAACTCAGCCGAACATTCCACCATTCGCGTGCCTTGCACTCTCACTTCAATGTTTACACTACTGTGGTGAAGTGGGATGTTATAAATATTTATAGGGGGACTTAGTGTACTGACTGAGATCAGCTGTGAAGGTATCTATATCTAATGAGAGTAGTGTATTATAGATAACCTTACTTGCTGCCACATATGTATACCTCAGTCAGAATTATTCTGGAATAGTGTGATGACTACGTTATATGTCTAGGGTATGTGTATGATGAAGTGTAAGTCATAACAACAACAGATAGATAAACAATTTAATTTATTCCACCACACTTGACAACACTGTGACACTCACATACATAAAACACTCTACGAGGATATCTTAAAGGAGTCACTGATAACTTTTCAAATAACAATATGTATTCAGTGCTGTCATGAATGTATATGTGTCCTGATTCAAATACAAAGGGAACCAGGAATCACAATCAATTTTAATTACAAGTTATATGTACAGAATTTATCAATATGAATCTTGTAGTGACATATATTATTAATAGTATCCTATGTGTGTCAGTTGTGTAGTGGTAATCTGAGGTAATACTGGTTTTGTTTTGTTCAAGCTGTGTTGGTATTTGTCATCATGACTTCAATAGTTTGTCTTTGTTGGAACTAGTATTGGAGATGTTCTCAGTTCCTGGCATTAAAACAATTAAATTCCCCTCTTAATTTTATTTTACAGTGTCATTTTAAGATGGGGGTACATAATGTTGAGCTCCATGGCCACACTCTCTTATCTTTCGTGATGACTGCAGTAAAAGACTCCTCTGCTCGATTACTTTAATGAGTTCTGGAGCCACCCCACTGGTTGCTATATGGACCAAGGAGTATGCTGTCCACCTCTGGCTTCAGCAAAGCTCTGACCAGGTGCTGCTCAATAACTTTAAGACCACGGTCCCTGAAACAAGAAGGATGTACCTTCTACGTCATAACTAATTTATACTCTCTTTCTACACTGAGCACAATACATCACAAACATTGAGTTCAGAGCGTTAGGCCAACTGTCAGCTTCATCTGAAATACTTTATACCAGTATTTCCCTCCCTAATGGTTACTACGCCTCTGCAATTCCAGCATTATTTCTGTCTAATCAATAATCTAGGTGTCAGTGTACTGTTTGGCCATTCCATGCAGTTTTACTTTCCTCCGACACCTTCTGTTCAGGCTGGAGTACCATAGGCTTTACATCATGTTCGCTACTGAACTACACATATATACAGACATAAATTATCAATTTACATTCAATTTTCATTAAAAGATATTGAATATTTCAAGCTTACCACAATTCATGGAATAATAAACAGTTTCGTTGACTGGCAATGAATATAGCACAACTCCGATCTGCCGATGTCCCAGGCTTTATTTTATAAAAAATATACACTGGTGCTCAACGCACTGCTTCTTAGTAGGTTTATTACAAGATGTGGCAATGAACAGACGCTCTGAATCGAGTATATTCTCAGCTCTACCCAATCAAACCATGTCTACACATCTTTTCAAAAAAATACTCCTTTTCACGTTTCCCCTGACAACACAAGATAGTATTTATAGCCCGACCAATCGTGTTTAGTCTTATATTTGTTGCGCTCCAATCAAATAGGAGTTAACATGGTAGGCTATTTCCGTAACGTAATGTTTTTTCAAACACGTTATAAAAAAAATTTTATGAGCAGAAATGATTTCATGCTGTCAGGCACCCCCACTATTTTATTTTGGTTATAATTTGGTAATTCCTAGACTATTTGCGTAACGTTTTACATATTCTTTGTCAGCAAACCCTAAGGAACCCAAATATCTCAATCTAAGGGAGCTAGGTGGCTGCGTTCAAAATGTGCATTTTCTACCACCTCCTGTTCACTTCCATCCCCATGTGGTGTCTGGGTACTGTCATGTTTTCAAACGTAAACCCATCTAATGTTATCTTTCCTAATAAGCGTTTTCCAGGTTTTTTTAAAACCTAACTCTGGGAAGGTTAGTGTTTTTATCACTGTCCGTCTGAAACAAAGTTAGTGCATGTGGCCTTACACGCGTGATGGCAGCAATTGTGTATCGCGCGACGCGTGTTTAGTATTGTATGCTTCCTGCCTTCATTCGCCCCTCTCTCTCTCCTGCTTTATCTGTCTTTTAGTTACGCCGTGTATGGGATGAATGAAATATTAAATCTAGGTCATTGATCAGCCTGCGTATCTCAAGGTTTTTCCAAGAAATACAGTACACGTTTCATTGAAGAAAGCGTGCAGCGACACAGTAGGCTTTTACTATCAACGTGAAAGCGTTACAATTTGCCGACGAAGTAGAAAACAAGGGGGATTTCGAGTACAGTCATTGTGACAGCACTGTTCTTTTACCATTGCTCTTTTCTTTATTAAATGTATTTGTTAGGCTTTATATTTACCTGATAATTTATATATGTGGATTAGAATATTCCACGACATCTCCCCTCTTAAAACAGACATTATATGTCAGTCCTTTATTCTATATACACATAGAGAAATTTATTATTATTTCTGGGGTTTAGGGTGATTCTCATCACACGGATGGCGGCTTAAAAAATCCGCTCCCAAATTTGTTTTTCCAGATAACTCAATGCTAAAATTATATGGAGCCAAAAGTAAGGACCATCGGAGTAACCTAGAATTCTCATGCCTAGCCTGTGCTAGAAACGATAAAGGTTTGTGGTCCGTTTGCAACTTAAATGCCTTCCCATACAGATAAATATTGAATTTCTTTATTGCCCATATTACTGCAAGACATTCTTTTTCGCTAGTTGAGTAGTTGATTTCAGCTTTATTCAACTTTCTGCTAGCATATGCCACTGGGCTTAATTCCCCATCCAATGCATCTGATTTCTGTAGTAGAGTTGCACCTAACCCAATATTACTGGCATCCGTCCTTACTATGAATTCTTGACTTAAGTCAGGTAATTTCAAAATAGGTTTACTTGTGAGCTTTTCCTTCAATTCTTGGTAAGCCATTTCACATTGTGGTGTCCATGTAATGCGATCTGGATGTCCTTTACGTGTCAAATCAGTTAACGGTGCACATATGGAATTAAAGTTTTTGATATACTTCTGGTAGACAAAGGATCTCACGTCCTTCTTGGTTTGTGGTCTCGGGGCTTTCCTTAGTTTCTCTAAATTCTTTGGGTCAGGGGTCATGTTTCCCTGATAAACTGTGTGTCCCAAAAATTCCAATTCTTTACATCCAACGCAACATTTGGTTGGTCGGGCTGTTAAATTTGCTTCCCTAAGTCGATTAAACAGCATATTCAGAGAGTCAATGTGTTCCTCAAATGTTTCTGTTGCTATAAGGATATCATCCATGAGATTTGTTATATATGGATTATTCAGAGGGTCCAATAATTTTCTCATCATTCTAGAGAAGACACTAGGCGCATTCTTCAATCCAAATGGCAATCTATTAAACTCATAGTGTCCTTCTGAGGTACTAAAAGCTAGGTATGGTCTAACCTCAGGCTTTACTGGAATCTGATAGTATCCTTTACTCAGATCCACTTTTGAGAAATATTTAGCTTTATTTAGTCTGGCAAACAGCTGATTTGTATCCGGCAATGGATCCACCTGTCCTTCTGTAATAGCATTCAGTCTCCTGTAATCTATACAGAGTCTATGTTCTCCAGAGGGTTTCCTTAAGAGTACAACACCGGAACTATACGAAGATTCACTGTGCGAAATAATTCCTTCCTTCAACAGATAGTCTATCTCTTCCTTCAAAGCTTTCTCCTTAGCAAACGGAATCGAATATGGTTTCATACAGACAGGTGTGGGGTCTATCAGTTTCATATCATATTCCAATAGGTTTGTATGCCCTGGTCGGTCTGTTAACACATCTGCATGATTATTTAGAACCTGGTGCACTCTCTCTTTCTGAGTTTTCGTTAAATGTGTACTGATTTTCACCTGTGCTGCTGTCTCACAGGGGTGTAATGGATATTCAAATGATGAAAGTGGTTCCTTTTTCATCTCCATGGCGATGGACAAGGTCAACAAGTGTGTCTCTTCCTGATGTTCTCTTTCCAAATATTTCTTCAGGAGATTCACATGATAGATTTTTTCTTTCCCCTTCTTATCTATCTTATAATTTGTTCTAGACACCTTTTCTAAAACTGTATATGGACCCTGCCATCCAATTTGTAACTTATTCTGACTCCCGGGGAGAAGAAGCAGTACCTTCTCTCCCACAGCCAAATCTCTGTCTTTCGCCTTCCTGTTATAATAGGCAGCATGTTTCTTCCTGGCTTGTTTCAAATTTTCATTGGCAAGTTTCCAGCCAGTTTTTAAACGAGTGGTCAGCTCATTCACATATTGGTATGAAGATGTAATGTTTTCTTCTGCCTTTTCATCAGTCCACGTTCTTAACAAAGCTACATATGGACCTTTAATTGTGTGGACCTATTTGTCCATGCACCGGTATGGTCTCTTCCACTCGAAGCTCTATAGTGATGATTTTTCTTCCCAGAATTATCATGCACAAAACGACCGCTACCAATTCTTTTCCTGGGGCTTTCTCCCCACTTAAAATTCTTGATGAGAGATTTCCTCTCTACCTCTTCTTCCTCCAGTTTGTTTAAGTCCGATTGAGGGATTTTCGGCTTATCCTGGGGTAAGACATCCTTTTGCACTCTCCGCATAGTGGCCATTGTAAAACAGTTAAGTGAAGCTTGTCCGTGAAAAGGGGCTTCCCATTCCATTTGGTCCACTTTATCAAATCTATTTTTTCTTTTTATTATCAGGCCTAATTTTGCCCCGTGGCGTGTCCAGGTCCTGATCAATGTTCCCACTTGTGGGTGTTCCCTCATGTGCTATGCTACACCTTTCTACAAAATTCTCAATGTCCCATCTTGCTTTGGGCCAATAATAATTGTGAGCCACCTTTTGGATGATGGTACCTATTTTCTCATGGTCCCCATCTGGTTTCACATGTAGGCTCCTTATTAAGTCTGTCCTATATCTTTTTGGAAGAACCAGCTGTCCGTGACCATGGGATCTAGTTCCGGCCTTCCTATACATCAACTTGTTTTTCATGTAAAAATCTCCCTTGCCTGGAGTTGTATGATAAGTTGACAATTTCCTGAAACAAGGCTTGAGGGTCTTGTCCCCAGCCTGTGCCTTCCTCATCTCTTCTGGAGTGGTATCTAACATAATATCCTCCTCCTGTCTTGAGGTCGACCTGACCTGAAGGGTTGCCATATACACAGGTTTCCTTCTGCAACGGTCAGTGTCATGATTGTTCATCTGACAATTTTTACACCACCTTTTTCCTTGGTTGAAAGATTTTCTTTCATCATATTTCCTTTCATCGAATTGTGGGAATTTATTTTTATTTTCATACCGTGGCCTATCAAACTGGTGCTTACCTTTGTTTTGATCCCTAGGATCAAATTTATTAAAGTTCTGTGGTGCCCTAAAGTTATCCACTTGTTTCTTTTTATTACCTGTTACCTCTGCTTGAGCTGCTTGATACCTTTCAGCAACATTTAGCAACTCACCCAGCCTCTCTGCACCTTGTTCCATGAGAAACTTTCTCAGGTCTGGAGCCATGGACTCTCTTAGTTTGCTCTATAAGGACCATTTCCTTAAGATCTTGGGTTTTCCCCAGAGAAGTCCATTTCTCCAAGTATGTCTCTATTCGTGCAGAGAACTGGTGATAGGTTTCACCTGACAGTAGTTTAGCATTCCTAAATTTTTTCCTATAAAATTCTGCATTCTTTTCATATCTTAACAAAAGAGCCTGCTTTAGCATGTCATAATTTTCCTGATCATTTCTGCTCATTTTTGCAAAAACTTCATAAGCTGCCCCACGAAGTCCTTGAGATAACTTTAAGCTCCACCTTTCTCTCTCTAACCCATATGTGGTAGCTAATAATTCGTATCTATTTAGATAGCTCTCTATATCATCGTCTTTCTCAACAAAATGATCTAAATGAAAATTCATAACTGAGGTTGAGGCTCCTTGGCTAGCAGTAGCATCAGAGGCAAAGGGACTGGCACCATTTTCAGGAGCATGGCCCTGAAACTCAAACTCCCTTAGTCGTAACTCATGTTCCCTTTGTAATCTCTTCTCCTCCTTTTCTGCTTCCCTTTCTGCAGCTAATCTCTTCTCTTCTCTTTCTGCAGCTAATTTCTTCTCTTCTCTTTCTGCAGCTAATTTCTTCTCTTCTCTTTCTGCAGCCTGGCTTCTTTCCTCGGCTTCCAATGCTTTAGCCTCTTTGTCAGCCTCAATCTGCAACCTCTTAGCCTCAGCCTCAATCTGCAACCTCTTAATTTCCTTTTCAGCCTCTAATTTTCTTTCGGCCTCTTTTTCTAATCTTCTTTCTTCCCGTTCAATATATTTGTCACATTCCGCAGTGACATAAGAAATCATAATTTGCCCGTCCATTCCTAACTCTTTCGCAGTCTGTACAGCAGCAGATCGAAATTTTGCCAAGTCGGCCATTGTCTAACAGATAAATGTCTAAAATATGTAACTAAACAATTTTATCTATGACTAACTAACTTAGGACAACACAGGCACTGTGAGCTCAACCTTATTTATTTTCACCCAAGGATACCTTTTAATTCTTATTATTCCCTGAAGTGAATTACCCCCAATATTTGTAATAGGGAAAGATTCAAAATCCCGAGAGCGAGACCCCAATATATGTGGTGAAGTGGGATGTTATAAATATTTATAGGGGGACTTAGTGTACTGACTGAGATCAGCTGTGAAGGTATCTATATCTAATGAGAGTAGTGTATTATAGATAACCTTACTTGCTGCCACATATGTATACCTCAGTCAGAATTATTCTGGAATAGTGTGATGACTACGTTATATGTCTAGGGTATGTGTATGATGAAGTGTAAGTCATAACAACAACAGACAGATAAACAATTTAATTTATTCCACCACACTTGACAACACTGTGACACTCACATACATAAAACACTCTACGAGGATATCTTAAAGGAGTCACTGATAACTTTTCAAATAACAATATGTATTCAGTGCTGTCATGAATGTATATGTGTCCTGATTCAAATACAAAGGGAACCAGGAATCACAATCAATTTTAATTACAAGTTATATGTACAGAATTTATCAATATGAATCTTGTAGTGACATATATTATTAATAGTATCCTATGTGTGTCAGTTGTGTAGTGGTAATCTGAGGTAATACTGGTTTTGTTTTGTTCAAGCTCTGTTGGTATTTGTCATCATGACTTCAATAGTTTGTCTTTGTTGGAACTAGTATTGGAGATGTTCTCAGTTCCTGGCATTAAAACAATTAAATTCCCCTCTTAATTTTATTTTACAGTGTCATTTTAAGATGGGGGTACATAATGTTGAGCTCCATGGCCACACTCTCTTATCTTTCGTGATGACTGCAGTAAAAGACTCCTCTGCTCGATTACTTTAATGAGTTCTGGAGCCACCCCACTGGTTGCTATATGGACCAAGGAGTATGCTGTCCACCTCTGGCTTCAGCAAAGCTCTGACCAGGTGCTGCTCAATAACTTTAAGACCACGGTCCCTGAAACAAGAAGGATGTACCTTCTACGTCATAACTAATTTATACTCTCTTTCTACACTGAGCACAATACATCACAAACATTGAGTTCAGAGCGTTAGGCCAACTGTCAGCTTCATCTGAAATACTTTATACCAGTATTTCCCTCCCTAATGGTTACTACGCCTCTGCAATTCCAGCATTATTTCTGTCTAATCAATAATCTAGGTGTCAGTGTACTGTTTGGCCATTCCATGCAGTTTTACTTTCCTCCGACACCTTCTGTTCAGGCTGGAGTACCATAGGCTTTACATCATGTTCGCTACTGAACTACACATATATACAGACATAAATTATCAATTTACATTCAATTTTCATTAAAAGATATTGAATATTTCAAGCTTACCACAATTCATGGAATAATAAACAGTTTCGTTGACTGGCAATGAATATAGCACAACTCCGATCTGCCGATGTCCCAGGCTTTATTTTATAAAAAATATATACTGGTGCTCAACGCACTGCTTCTTAGTAGGTTTATTACAAGATGTGGCAATGAACAGACGCTCTGAATTGAGTATATTCGCAGCTCTACCCAATCAAACCATGTCTACACATCTTTTCAAAAAAAATACTCCTTTTCACGTTTCCCCTGACAACACAAGATAGTATTTATAGCCCGACCAATCGTGTTTAGTCTTATATTTGTTGCGCTCCAATCAAATAGGAGTTAACATGGTAGGCTATTTCCGTAACGTAATGTTTTTTCAAACACGTTATAAAAAAAATTTTATGAGCAGAAATGATTTCATGCTGTCAGGCACCCCCACTATTTTATTTTGGTTATAATTTGGTAATTCCTAGACTATTTGCGTAACGTTTTACATATTCTTTGTCAGCAAACCCTAAGGAACCCAAATATCTCAATCTAAGGGAGCTAGGTGGCTGCGTTCAAAATGTGCATTTTCTACCATCTCCTGTTCACTTCCATCCCCATGTGGTGTCTGGGTACTGTCATGTTTTCAAACGTAAACCCATCTAATGTTATCTTTCCTAATAAGCGTTTTCCAGGTTTTTTAAAACCTAACTCTGGGAAGGTTAGTGTTTTTATCACTGTCCGTCTGAAACAAAGTTAGTGCATGTGGCCTTACACGCGTGATGGCAGCAATTGTGTATCGCGCGACGCGTGTTTAGTATTGTATGCTTCCTGCCTTCATTCGCCCCTCTCTCTCTCCTGCTTTATCTGTCTTTTAGTTACGCCGTGTATGGGATGAATGAAATATTAAATCTAGGTCATTGATCAGCCTGCGTATCTCAAGGTTTTTCCAAGAAATACAGTACACGTTTCATTGAAGAAAGCGTGCAGCGACACAGTAGGCTTTTACTATCAACGTGAAAGCGTTACAATTTGCCGACGAAGTAGAAAACAAGGGGGATTTCGAGTACAGTCATTGTGACAGCACTGTTCTTTTACCATTGCTCTTTTCTTTATTAAATGTATTTGTTAGGCTTTATATTTACCTGATAATTTATATATGTGGATTAGAATATTCCACGACAACTACCCTGCGTCGGTCGAGTTGACCTTTGTCTTCCATTACACGCCCAGTTTTCACCTGCCTTCAACACCCATCATTAACATCACTGATTGCTGGGACTGTAAGACTGGTTTGTGTACCCTATACTGAAAGGGTTGTTACATTGGAGACAGAATACTTTACAGAGATGGTTACAGTGGTGACCATTCAGCGCAATTGCTACAGTGACAATTGCTACACATATTTTTTTTTTTTTCGTACGCCCGCTAATACTCGAGGCAAAATCTCAGGTTATTATTAATGTCTAACCTGACATTGATTTTACGTGAGTATCCCTTTTCTTGTACAGAGACAGGTGTCCCTCGCCATTCAGGCAGATACCCAATAGAGCTGGGTCGGCTCAGGAGCCGCCATTCCCTGGTCGACGACACTCCTTCAAATGTTTTCGCCAGGTCTCGAGTTAATCCAGTCCAATTCCCGGTCGACGAAAAATCCTCAAATGCCGTCGCCCGGGTTTGATCCTGAATCACCCAGTCGCCAGAGCGGTGTTGTAACCACTACGCTGGCGCGGCTCCGCTACACATATGTAATGAGCTAATGCTTCTTTTATACATCGTAACTTTACATGTTATAGAAAACGTTTACCGGGCTGGTGGGTGAAAATCCTGAATTGATTTGTAACTAAAAAATTGATATTCATTGGTTTCCTTCTGAGTATAAGTAGTTCTACCAAAAAATGACTTCTTCGTATAAGTTATTTAAACGTGGATAGCACCAGGGAAAAATCTCTATACATTACTGAATTATTGAGTAAGTGGGTTTTCAAAATGAATGTTACGGCTAGCAGTTATAGATACACTAATACCTGGGCATATAATATATTAACAGCGTAAGCTTACCCCGAGTCACCTGGACATAAACTAGAGTCCAATGGATCGTTTTTCAGTACTAAGATAAGAATTATCTATTTATACTGTTCAAAAAAAGAAACGCAACATTTTTGGTGTTACTTTTATATAAGATATTCGCTGATTGGACATCAGTCAACCTATCGACTGTGTCCACCTGGTCATTAACTTCTCGTGGTTACCTGAATTGTACTCACCTCATGATTCGTGAGGTCATGAAAGAGGTCAAGGTCAAAACAACATTTTTGACAATAACTCGTGACAGGTTCATGAGAATCCCGTGAAACTTACTGAACACAAAACTCTCTGACCATACTATTGAATGCTTATAAAAGATTGACGCTCCTCGAATAAATTCAGTTGAAAATTCAATGCGCAAGTATGGCTCATCTCACTACAGAACAACGACTCATCATCATTGGACGTTTACAGACTGGACAGTCACAAAGTGTAGTGGCCAGACAATTTAATGTGGTTAGAAGCACCATTAGTCGCCTTTGGAGTTGATTTCAAGAAACTGGCTCAGTAGCAGACCGGCCGCGCAGGGGAAGACCCAGAGTCACAACTCCTGCCGAAGACCGCTTCATACGGCTGCGTCACCTCAGGAATCGACTTGCATATGCGTCCTCCACAGTCCAGTCAATGTCAGCAGCTCGTCGAATTTCAGATCAAACGGTCAGGAACCGGCTGCACGACTCTGGTCTTTGGGCTAGAAGACCCTACATAGGTCCTGTTCTTACGGACTGGCATCGCCAGAACCGACTGCAGTGGGCGAACCAGCATCGTCAATGGACCGTTGGGAATGACTGGAGACGGGTTTGGTTTAGTGATGAATCATATTTTGTGCTCCAGCGACAGGATAGATGGAGAAGAGTTTACCGCAGAGTCCATGGGCGCTACGCCCAGAACAGCGTTGATGAAGCCCCTCCACATGGTGCTGGAGGTGTACTGATGTGGGGGGTGATCAACTTCATGGGAAGAAGTGACCTGGTGCAAATTGAAGGACGCCTGAATGCCCAACGATACGTCGCTGAAATTCTTCGTCCTCACGTCCTTCCACTTCTGGCTGCACGAGGGTCAATTTTTCAGCAGGATAACACTCGACCTCATGTGGCACAACTCACCACCCAGTTCCTCGCTGACAACAACGTCCAGACTATTCCGTGGCCAGCCATGTCCTCAGACATGAACCCCATAGAACACTTATGGGATGAACTCGACAGACAACTCCGCCAGCGAGACGTGGCTCCAGCCAATCTCCGACAGTTGTCTCTTGCACTGCAGGAAGAGTGGGCAGCCATCCCACAACAACAGATCCAACGGCTAATCGGATCCATGTCAAGGATATGTCGTTCTCTGATAGAGGCCAGAGAAGGCCATACACCTTACTGAAACGGAGGCCTCAGTCGCAAAGAATAAAAGTCCAAACCAAATTTAATGAACATCATTTCATTGTTAAAGTCTGAAAGTTTCTTCATGCCAAGATTGAAACATTAATTCCGTAAAATAAAATTTTGGTACAAGTTTGAAATTTGGTGTCAGTTACCACTGCAATAATGTTGCGTTTCTTTTTTTGAACAGTATAACTCCGGTCAAGTCTTCTGGTCCCAAACGTAGTGTGTCTAGTAGCTTAAAACCCTTTCGCAACGACGGGTTTTTCATTCCCCATGACGACACCATTTTCAGCTTAGTTCGTTCCCCTGAACGACAGGATAATTGTAATTTTAGGGGTCATTTTTTTAATTTGACTGGAAACAGTTTATCTTAAAAGGAAACCCATTAAAAGTATATTCTGAACCAGACTACACAAACTCTGATTCTGAATCTGGGTAATCTTTACATTTAGTGCCGTCGAGTATGTATAATATGTCTATTGAGTCAGCATTAGAATTAGGGTAACCCTAAACCTAACCTCAACCTTAACTCTAAATGGTACGAAAATACACATATTAAACATACTAGACGGCACTAAAGGTAAAGATTACCAGAATCTCAGTAAAAAGAGATGTCAGAATCACTCAAGATGAATAAATTCAACTCAAACAAGAATTTTCATGCTCTTTTTCCACAAGATGTTTATGGTTCGGCGGTACGGCAGCGTCCATGTTTGTGAACTTTCGCTTTTGCAAATCACTATTATCAGTTCTACTGTATTCGCTAGCAGTAAAATATTTTGTTCGTTTCAAGCTTAGTGGCCAGATTTTTCAATGCTGAATCCGATTATGCCCAGCAATTGCCGATACGGTTGTAAACAGAAGAGTTCTGGTGCTTTTAAAATAGGACGTACGCCGTACGTCATATAGGTGAATGGGAACGAGGTATCGCGCTACTTCCGTGACGTACGCGGTACGGCACAGCGACAACGATTGTGAAGATTTATGCCATATAAGGAAGGGAAACCCGAGGCCTGTAAACAGTAAATAAATATTAGACAAACATAAAGGTATGTGTTCAGGCACTCGTAAGAAATAAAGAAGTAGAACACTAGACAACAGAAAAACAACAGACGTGAGTGGGTTACCCAGGATTTGAACCCCTGTGATTCGCTTGTATAGCTAGGCGGTGTTGTCATACGGAAGGTCCGGGGTTCAAATCCTGGGTAAGCCACTCACGTCTGTTGTTTTTCTGTTGTCTAGTGTTCTACTTCTTTATTTCTTACGAGTGCCTGAAAACATACCTTTATGTTTGTCTAATATTTATTTAAGATTTATGCCGTACGGCGTACGTCATACTGGTGTTGAAAGGGTTTAAACTTACAGTATATATAGCCAAACTTATTGCCTCTGATCTGAAAACCTGGGCACGCTTTATTTTGCACGCGCGGACTAGATAATCCTCAAAGAGTTAGTGTTTCCCTGATTTAAGCAAACCATTAATTTTTATCTCGAGATTAAAAGACATTATGTTCCCTGTGAACGAACGAAGTGCTATTGTTCCGGTGTGCAGATGGGGTTATGTAATCTTATTCTAACCTGACGATCTCTGGTCAGCAGAATTCTCAAGGGAATAGTAATGAATACTAGACGCGAAGGAAAGAAGACATGCCGGTGCTTCGTTTACACTGACCAGCCAGTTGGCGGTCTGAGCTGAAACGGACGAGCAGACAAGAAGAGAGAAAACCGCAATTCGGGAGATAAAAGGAGAGAAGTGTCTATGGCAGGCGAGAACGGAATTTTTATTCTAAGAGGCTGGCCCTCAAAAATAAAAAATAAAAAAACCCCCCGGGAGAAAAGTTTGGACGGGTTGGACAATTTAAATAACTGCCTAACTGCGACTTAGTTCATCATTTCCGACTTCTATCATTTGAGTTGACTGGTTAATTCTTGGTGGTTGTACTTAGCTGTATTTCTGACTGCAATCGCAGGCAATCCCTGATCTCTCCAGGTGTGTGAAAGGGGTTGTGATAGGTGTAAATTATCTCAGGGTTCTGAAGCTTTCTTTCCTTGATCTAGGTATCGTCTTCATTGATGAAGACGGTAGCTTCTTGTGTAGTCTATTCTAAAGAATCACTCGGTGGTACATCGTTGCAAAAAACAAGATTTTGGCAACGGCGAGCCATTGCAACTACCGCTGCTAGCTCTAGAAGATGGGTTTTCTCGCGACCAAAGTTTTAGAATTGCAGTGTCTGGGCCTGGTGAGTTCTGAGGTTAAATATATAAAATCCCACCAAAATAGCATTTTCAGCTGACAGATGTATGGGACCACACACCATCTTTCCTAAACCGTTTCCCATCTTAAACTAATGAAATCACAAATACTCTTCTCTTGAATTCTGTCTCAGCAGGGATATACATTTTCTTTCCCGTGAGTTAAGAGTGTGAAAACTAATTACATTCTCTACTACAGCAAAGTAGCTACCGTATCTATCCTTCTTCGTCTTTGATCCTTAGCTACCAACTGTCAAAGCAGTCAGTGGCCATCATGCCTGGTGACGTCTTGTAGGGCAGCAACAAACTGCTTCCACTTTCCTCGGACGGCGGCCATCCTTCGTACAGTGCCCCAGCTCTGGTGCCGATAGCCAAAAGTATATTTCAGGTACTACTAGTAATCACGAGTTAAACCGAGCATGTGGGGAGCTCACCGATGTGCCACTTTATCGTTTTCCATTCAATAAACCTTTAGGAGTTGTACGAGTACTTCCTTTAATTAAATATGAGTAGCTGTCAGTGTTATGTCAGCTTCGTTTACTGTACAAAATAATGTATGTGTGTGTGCGAGCGCGCACGTCTGTGTGTACAAGTCTGCGTGTGTGTGTTTTTTTCTATGTATGTGTGGGCGTCTAAGAATGTGTTTGCATGTGCAACTGTCTATGCACGTCTGTGTGGGTAAACATATGATGGACCTTTCCGTGAATTGCAGGGACTCGGGCCACTCCATTTTGGAAGCCGCAGTTCATGCCCATGCATGCACATGTACGCACATGCATTATAAGTTTCAAAGGTGATTTTAGATAAGACAAAAAGAAAACCGAAGTCATATCACCAGATAAGACAGCAAATTATTAATATTATGTTATCACTGACAGTAACACAAATGAAGTTAGTTTGTCAAAAATTAAAACGGCCCTTGCTTACCAAATTGCTGCAGAATATTACTCTTACAAATGATGTTGCTAATTTTATATTCAGGGCCGGATTCTCCATGAAGCATACAAAGCACGTGCTTATGGCACCAACCCAGGTAAAAGGTAAATGTAGTCCCATATCAGATACTGCCGTAGGGGAGTGAAGTGTTAGAGACCTCACTATACTAGGTCCAGCATCGAGAGGTGGGGTGACCAGTTCCCTTCTTCGCTGGCTTTTCCTTCCTTAACTCGACTGCAAAGTCAGGTACCAATTTACAGTCGGTTGGACTGAAGCGTGTCGAAACCGTGAATCGAACCCGGCAGCCTTGCCTCAAGAGACCTGCGCTCTGTCAATCGGACGCTCATCAACCCAGGAGCGGCACCAAATAAGAACTATAATTAACTGTTAGTGATATAACTCTAAGTCACTATATGTGGTGCCTAGTTGGCAGAGAGGTTAGTGTGATTCGCTTCCGTAGGTAGGCAGTGGTGCCGTTCAGAAGGTCCTGGGTTCGATTCTCCGGTAAGCCACTCAGGTCTGTTGTTTTTCTGTTGTCTAGTTTTCTACTTGATTGCTCACGAGTGCCTGAAACATACCTTTATGTGTGTAATATTTATTTATTTTTCTACAATTTACTAAACACAATATTGCAGAGATCACAACTACAAAATCGGTTGAATGCTTTGATGCAGGTTTTCCTGCAAAATGATTTTTTTTGTTATCTGCCCTGTACTAGTGAATAATGAATGTTACAGAAGTGATTGCGTCAATAATTAGTCTGAACCGTTTCCCAGTGGAGTAATGCGTTATTTCAAAATGTATAGATTACTGACGTTTTTTCTTAACGTTGATGTGGGATTTTTTAGACCGCAAACGGCTCCGGGCTCGACCCAGCCTCATGAATCGGGTACTAGAGCAACTCTAGGAAGGTTAAAGGTGGCCGGCGTGATGCTGACCACATCACCCCTAGTGTGCCGATGGTCAAGAAAATTTGAACTCTCCACACGCTGAACTGCTAAACACTTCTCAGAGAATGAGCTGACAAGTGTACTGACACACGCAGACAAACAGTAGCGATTGAAATTGTACTTAAGACACAAGACTACAAGGCCTTTTTATATTTGGACACGCGCCCTAATATAACCAACGTTTTTGTATCAAAGCTGACCAAAAGGCGTCTCGCCAAAACGAAGCACATCTACGGAAAAAAAATGGTCTACATTAAAATGTGGCCTCTTTCTCTCTCTCTCTTTCTCTCTCTCTCTTTCTCTCTCTCTCTCTCTCTCTCTCTCTCTCTCTCTCTCTCTCTTTTTCACTCTCTTTCTCTCACTCTCTCTCTTTCTCTCTCACTCTCTCTCTTTATCACTCTCTTTCTCTCTCTCTCTTTCTCTCACTCTCTTTCTCCCACTCTCTCTCCCTCTCGCTGTTGTTGTCGTTTTGTTTGTTTGTTTGTTTTTATTATTTTCTTGTTTGTTTTTAAAAAAAATTAATTTGGATTATGATTGGATACTGTAAATGTTTGCTGTTATATTACCTTTATAATGTTACATGCCTTTAAATTAATGCTTAAAGTAACATGTGGGAATGAAAGGATACAGTATGCAAGATGAGAGAGAGAGAGAGAGAGAGAGAGAGAGAGAGAGAGAGAGAGAGAGAGAGGAAGGGCAGAAAGCTAGACGGGCGCGCCCTATTCTTCTTCTGTTCTTCTTTGATCCTTAGCCGCCGACTGTCAAAGCAGTCAGTGGTCATCACGCCTGGTGGCGTCTTGTAGTGCAGCAACAAACTGCTTCCACTTTGCTCAGTCGGCGGCCATCCTTCGTGCAGTGCCCGAGCTCTAGTTTATTCTTTGCATCTCGGCCTCCACAGTTCTCTGCCAAGTTGTTTTTGGTCGGCATCTCTTTCGCTTTCCTTCAGGGGTTATTCAAGGTTCTGGCAGCCGTAAAAAAATAGCAACGGCTGTCCACCCCTGGTCACCCAAAACACAATACATAATACATTTCTATATACTCTGATATATACACCCATAATATTAGAAAATCTCATAACTTCACAGTCGTTAGAAACATGGTCTAGATATACATTAAATTCGATTATAGAGCAAATTGCCTTTATGGCACCATGATACATCCATTACAAAGCATGACATAGTATAGCATCAACACGATCTTTAAAGATTATAAAACATCTCTACTGTGGTTGCAATTCATTGCTACCCACTTACACATGTAAATACTTCCCAACGGACACTCAGTACATTATAAAGTTGTATAGAACAACTTATATTCATCAGAATAGTACTGGTTGCGTGAGTCAGACTCTAAGGTTCGGTTCGCGTTAACCGAAACAACCTACTGAACGCGAATCCGATATCTATCTTTTGCTATTGCTGAACTATCAGCAGGTGGTTATGAAATAACGACATGTGCTTCCACTTGACTGCATCACGCGTAATCCCCCCCCCCGCCCCCCGCCCCCCCCCCCCTATTCGCGAAAGTCACTCGTGCAACTTTGGTATTGTCCCGCAATGACAATACTTCCACGAACTTCACTGGCGCGACTTCATTAAACACTCGTCTGAGTGTGCACCAACTAGCACTCAGGGGAACATTACGCACCCAGACCGTGCGATCGCCAGCTATCGGGCTCTCGGATAAGCCTCTACAGTTCTTATTCATGTGCCTTGGCACTTGCCGCGCCCCCCGTCTCACATGAACTTTCTTGTCAGGTGGTAATATCTCCACCACCTGGAAAGCGCCTCGTAATTCTGGTGTTGCTGAGCCTCTGCTCCAACCACACCCATGGTACTATGCACTATCCGTAAATTGCCGACGATCAGATCGGCAATGGGTCCTCAAGGACGAATGCGTTCACTCTACCCGACAGGAATGGGGTGTCCGCATTAATACACGCCTGGGGGTACGACTCAACTTTGTCCCCAAATGTAGTACACTTTACAGTTTTGCCTGTAAGGCAGGACTCGTCGATACACGACCGACGCACCCCAATTGTGGTACAGCCAGTGTCCCTCAATACGGAGACTGGTTTCTTCTCCACTATGCTACCTTGCTGTCGTGTGGTGCGTATTGGGGCAACTACGGCAGTAGTTTTTGCCAGGAATAGCCTATGAGATATTAGGTAGAAGGTCTCTAGAAATTGGCTCGTTAAGAAAGGATAAAGACCTATTCGAGATAGGGACAAGAAGACGGGAATGCGAATGCTTTCCACTGGACAGTGTTTTCTAATTAATTATGGAAAGAGTTCTGTTTCCCCACGACCTTAGCTTCTGCCCTTAGATCCCGTAACAGAAAAAGCCCCCAACCTCATCTGAGTAGAGAAATGTTCCTATATGTGAATATGTAACACCGACAGCACGAGGGATACATTAACAAACTAGATAATGATCAAACGATTGTTGAGTTTATTAATTAAATATCCATACATATAGGGTTAGTAATGGTTAGAACGTGATGATGGTAAAAGACGATTCACACAAAACACACAGATGAGATATTAAAATTGCAGTTAATTAAGTAGTAGTTAATTAAGAATGAACTGGTTTAGAGCGAAATGATATGATATGATACGTGTTACCAAAATGGTGAGTAATCTACACAGCCCATGTGTCTCTAAATGCTTCTCATAGATACGATGATTCACATGTATGCATAAAATGTCCCAAGTTGACATACATTATGTCGAGTGGGGTATCTCTAAGCCGAGGACGTTCTGATGAAAACTGTTGTCGTACTGAGAACGTTGACGATATATATATATATATATATATATATATATATATATATATATATATATATATATATATATATATATATATATATATATATATATATATATATATATATATATATATATATATATATATATATATATACACGAGGGACGGTCAAAAAGTAATGCCTGGTAATTTTTAATTTCATTCAATAGGCAAGAAAACAGATAAAATTCACATTGAAATGTAGCCCCAAGTCTGAACTTCAAAAATTTATATTTCAATGTAGTCTCCGTTATTTGTTACAGTTTTTGTCCATCTTCTCACAAGAGCATGTATCCCCGCACGGTAAAAATGTGTGTCCTTTATCCTAAACCACTGGCGTACGGCGCGTTTAAGGGTCTCGGTGTCCTCAAAGTGATGTCCGCGAAGATCTTCTTTCAGTGGTCCAAGCAGATGGAAGTCAAAAGGTGCAAGATCGGGACTGTAAGGGGGATGTGGTAATAATGTCCAGCCAAATTCTGCAATCGCATCAATGGTGCGTTTAGCGGTGTGTGACGTGGCATTATCGTGCAAAAGTAGTGCAGTTCTCTGATCTTTTAATGGGTAAAGTCGCCGAAGACGACCTCTAAGCTTCTTCAAAGTTTCAATGTAACGATCTGCATTCACCGTGTTTCCCTGTTCCAAGAAGTCAGAAGAATCACACCCTTCTCATCCCAAAACACAAGGAGCCGCGGTAGCATAGTGGTTAGTGCACTGGCTTCGTAGCGCAGTGGTCTATGGTTCGATCCCCAGATGAGGTGGGAATTTTTTAGGCCACAAACGGCTCCTGGGTCGACCCAGCCCCAAATGGGTACCAGAGCAACTCTGGGAAGGTTAAGGCGGCCGGTGTGATGCCGACCACATCACCCCTAGTGTGCCGACGGTCAAGAAAATATGGGCCTAACACCATATTCCCAATATGCCTCAATGGGCATGTAACGGGTTCCTTTAGCTTTTTTTCATCCCAAAACACGGAGGCCATAACTTTCCCTACAGATGGTGAACTTTTGAACTTCTTTCTTGTTGGCGATGTTGTCTGTCTGTCAACATTCTGGGTACCCACCGTGCACAAACTTTTGAATAACCTAGGTCTTAAATGATGTTCTGGACACTGCCTTTACTAATGGAAAATATAGAAGAAAGTTCATCCAGTGTTACCCGACGGTCACCACGAATGATTATCAACTCGATAAATGTTGTGTGGAGTCACTGAGGTAGACGGACGGCCAGTCCGCTTTGCGTCAGCCATTGAGGATTGACCTACTTCAGCTTCGTCACAACGATGTACCCAACGTCGGACAGTGCTAACATCCACTGTTGAATCTCCATAAACATTCTTCAAACGTTCGTGGATGCGAATTGGGGTCTTGCCTTCAACATTGAGGAATTCTATGACATAACGTTGTTTTAACCGAACGTCTTCGGCAGCCATTTTTAAACTGTTACAGTGGTGCCACCTGTTACTGACACAGGTTGGTAATGCTATACAGTGCAGAAGAGTGTTTGAGGAATCCTGCTAAATTTACAAATTGCACACCGATGCAGTATTTACATCCATAAAAAACAGGAGGCATTACTTTTTGACCTTCCCTAGTAAGTATATATATATATATATATATATATATATATATATATATATATATATATATATATATATATAGATATATATATATATATATATATATATATATATATATATATATATATATATATTCCTTCACTGTTTGGGTATATCTCTGTAGTGTTGATCAACAGTTAATAGCTGTCATATGAAACAAAAAGTCTGTTGTCTAATCTCCCGAGGGTACTGGCCAGATTGGATATCTTCACGAAATGTTAGTGATATATAGACTCCTTATCTTGCGTATGTAGTCGTGATTCACAAAATATACTTTAGAGTCTGCTTCATATAATGCGCTTAAGAGTGTGTTGCACTTGGTATAAATATAAGATTCCACTTTTGAGCTCTTTTGCGTGACTTCAGATAATAAGCTTTCGAGTGATTTGAACTTGTCATAACTTTGTATTGAACTTGTGAGCCAGCAGCATATGGTGACAAAAAATGCTGCGTCCACCTTCTGAATTATGGGTGAGAAAATATTCCTTTTTAATTGAGGAATGAAAGATGTCCTTTGGCGAATTCTGCTAGCCAAATATGCATTTTTTGATAACTTATTTCTGGTTAAACGTCAGACACGTTCCGTGTAGACTCAGACTTCTGAAGAACTTCTTTTCCCTTCGCAAAATCCTTTAAGTACACAATTCACCACAGAAATGAATTATTATCCACTCTGAATAAACACGTGTATTTAGGCTAGGCGTTTTAGGGATTTAATCTCTACTTCACAATGTAACAACTGGACTCCTCTCTCTAGCGAGCTACGCGGTATATTATATCTCTAGAAGTCCAATGTGGGTTCCTTGGACCGGTGACGTGCAACTCCGCCCATACAACCAATACCAAAGAGACCCTCTGGTCACTTATTCCTGTCGTAGATTTTGATAGGAGAATTAAGACTTGGGTTGGTCCCTTCTGAATAGTTTAGAATAAGTGATAGTCACAGTGAGAAGTACTAATAGCAATAGATTTTCCACGAGTGAGATGGTAGAAATGTGATAGAGGCTGTCTCTGAAATCAAGAAAATCTTCTCTCTTTCACCTATCTTCTACGACAGATTTAGATTGAGTCAGACAGTCTACCCCACATATATATGAAATATATATATATATATCCACTCACATACATACACACATAAGACGACAGTTAGACGTACAGACGTGGAAAAACACTATGACAATGATTATATGAATCGTTTGGGAAAACGAACTGACCGACACGCTGGACTAAATTTTATGAGTAGATTATTTATCAAGACTAAACTTCTCTCACAACATATCAAATCACATCAAGCATATACAAAAAAAATCATAAACAAAAATCAAGAAATGCTACAAGAATGATAGACCCGTTGGTATGATCCTTCCCTCGCTGTACAGCCCACAGTCCCGTTAGAAGAAAGTGATAACCCAAAGAGTCACAGATACATATGATTTAGTCTAACATTCTTCCCCTTTAAGGTATGAACAGACTGGATACTCTGACCTAGTATAAGGAAATATATAGATATATAGTTAGCAATACCTTGCATAAAGAAATGTTACAATTGTGAGTGAATCAACAAAGAACATCCCTCAGTCTACTTTCACTCGGTTCTTTCATCAGGGCCCTGTCGTGCATTTCTCACTTTCTTACCCTATAACTTGCCGTTGTTCACCGTCTGGCGCACGCTATGACATAATCTGTTTTATCGTTTAGTGAAGCGAATACCCAGCTCTGCAGATCTTGGTTTCATCCAATTTGTCCGGGGAGCGTTCTCTTCAGGCGATAAGTTTATTCAGATTTTAAGTTAGTGTCACTTTATCAGTTCGGGTAAGAATTAGTGTAAGCGGGTTCACTGTGTCAGAATCACGAGGTTTCCACTACTTAGAGAAAAAAGTCAGGTTTGTAACTTTCGATCAAAGGTAGCTTTCTTGGTCGCACCACAAGTTGACAAAAATTGCGGAAAAAAACGTTACTGTTTGTAATAGTTTACTTGCCACCAGGCTGCACTGTTCTTAAGTTTTTTTCTCAGGAAGAATCAAAATCAGGCGCAAGAGGCCCGTTATCTCATTTAACCGTTAAAGTACTCGTAAAGATTTTGCACCAAGCCACTTTAAGGTAAATGTTTTAGTTCTTCACAGATATTACTCATACGTACTTAGCACTGGCAAAGTTTGGGTACCACAGTTTCACTATATATAAATGGAAAGAACACATATCAAATAATTATACATACTATAACTGATAATTTAAACTGCAAGCGTAGCTTGTCTTATCATTTCAATTTTCCCGTGAAATAATTTATATATAAAAATCAATCATCATGAATTAGGAATACCTACGTGTTCCGTCACCACTCATGAAGCATCTAGCATCAATAAAGTTAGTTTAGAAAGTTTATTCTCGTCTGATTATTAGCAGTTAAATTAAATTCCTTTATTTGGCTACAATGAGTTTAAGCTAGAAATTGTAATATATTCTGCATTCCACTGAGACCACGTCCCTAGAAAATAATACAGACTTGTGTATTTATTAACTCTCTGCACAAATCTAACTAGCAAAATGAAATAAGCGATTTAACACTTTAAACACTTCACAAAATACTAGATATTATATGATATTTTACCTCCAAACAGAATTACAGTTTCACAACGACTATGATAATTCACTAGATGGGTATTTAGAAGCTCGGCAAAATTTGACGAGAAACTAATGACTTCGCTATACAAGCTTCATTCATTAGCACGAGTGATTCTGTCTACTGCAAGTTGGAGAATGAAAAGAAAGTTTCAAACTCTGATTAATATCTATTACCAGACAAAGATGTGCGCTATTTCCGAAAACTACGCAATAGCCTCCCCTTTCCGTCTTAACACTTACGGTAACTCCAAGAGGCTGTCGTAAACTGCCACTTTGCGTCTCTGACACCTCCGTCTAAGAAACGGCCGTAGCGCTACGTGTCAGATGCAAATGTAGACAACTTGTCTGCAATGCAGGGGAAGTTTTCGCACCTATCGCCAAAATGACTATTCTGAGCGAATGTGTAATGGCACCTTCTCCACCCTGAAACTGAGAATCTACCGAGGGAACTACGTGTCAGATGCAAAATACCAGACAATTGTCTGAATACTGCGCTGGGGAGGTGTCAGGATTCACGCCTCACCTCAGCTCTCACCGAGGAACTACGTTTTGACAGGTGAGAATGCAGGTGATATGTCGGCCCTATGTCTGAGAATAGCCAAATATTCACAGTTATTTCGTCAATCTGCAGCGATTGACCGAATGCATTCTCACGCCAAATCGTCTGGTCCAAGGGACTGACGCGTTACGTAAGAAGTTACTCGTTTAATCAGCACTGATATGCGTTTCTAAATGAGAAACGAAACTGGCGAAAGTGAGAATGGGAAAAATATTATTACTCGCAAACGAATGGATGCGAAAAATACAGGGGAAAGGTAAAGAGTGATAATAAAATTAGAGGATACGGGTGAAACAAAAAGAAGAAGATATAGGCAATTTACGATCAATAAACTCTCTGTGACAGAACGTCCCCCCTTTAAGATATGGAATCACTCCATGTCTACGTTATGGGAATAAATTTCCTATATCCGTAGCTTCAGGGTGTCTGTCTTCTTCCCTCTCATCTCCCCCTCCATCTCTGTCTAATTCCTACTCACGTCTTCTCCCAAAGTTTCCTTTATTTGGAATGTCTCCCATGCGCGCTTGAAAGAGCGTCGCCGCTTCTGACATTTTTCAAAGATTTCCTGTGATTGCAGTGGAATTTCCCTGCCACTATCGTCATCTTCGTCAGTTTTGGCGATCGTCAGTAGATGGTCGGAGGTCGGCACTGGTCTTTCCAAGTATCTCTTTAAGAGATTTAAATGGAAAACCTTTTCCTTTCCTTCAATAGAGATCTGGTAATTAGCCTTAGAAATCTTTTTCAGGGCTGTAAACGGCCCTTGCCATCCGATCCTCAGTTGGTTGTTTCCGGTAGGGAGCAACACCAAAACTTTCTCTCCTGCTTCCAATTCTCTCTCTTTCGCGACTTTCCTGTATCGGTTAGCGTGCTTTGTGCGTGCTCGCTTAAAGTTAGTCGTTGCTAGGTCCCATCCTAGTTTCAACCTATCCTTTAAATCCGATACGTATTTACTTGCTGAGACAACTGTCTCATCAGCCTTCTGGACTGTCAGCGACCAAAGTAAGGCTTCAAGCGGGCCCTTAATGGGTCTGCCGAATAAAAGCGTAGCTGGCGGAAATCCTGTTGAAGTATGAGGAGATTCTCTGTAGCCAAATAAAGCTGCCGGAATGCAACAATCCCAATCTTCAGGTTTCACTTGTGCCAGTCTACTTAACATCATGTTGAGGTTTCCATTAACACGTTCCACGAGCCCATTTCCGGCCGGAGTATAAAGCTTTGTGTAGATGTGTTTGGTCCTCAAGATCTTCACGATCTCATCCATCAACAGGTTTCGGTATGCGGATCCGTTATCCGTCAGCACTTGCTGAGGGAATCCCAACCGAGTGAAAATATGCACGAGGGCTTCTGTGACATGCTTGGCATCTGTGCATGTTAGCGGGATAGCTTCTGCCCATAAAGTGCATTTATCGACTAAGGTCAGGATAAACCTGTTCCTTCTTTTAGTCCTTTCTAAGGGTCCTAAAATGTCGATCACAACCCGTTCGAATGGTGTTCCCACTATTGGCATTTCACCCAAAGAGACTGGGGGTGCCCGTTGCTTGGGTGGCACACGTTGGCACTGGGCACAGGATTTGACATACCTGATAATCTCAGTATTTACTCCTGGCCACCAATAATGAGTGGTTATCCGTTGGTTTGTGGCATTCTGTCCCATATGTCCGCTGAAAGGAAGAGAGTGCCCCATTTCTAGGATTTGGTTTCTGTACTGTTTCGGTACTAGGAGCTGGTTGTAACCTTGGTCAGGCTTGCCCGTTCTGCGATAAAGTACGCCATCCTTAGAAAAAATGTCCCCGTGCTGTCTGGGTTCCTTAGCCATGGGCAGTTTCCTAAAGCAGGGTGCCAAAGTAGGGTCCTTTTGTTGCGCTTCTTTAAGTTCCATAGGTAACAAATTGGGCGCAGGCTCCCGTTCCTTCTTGGTTTGCCCTCTTGTAGTTACTGCTGCCACAATCGGCTCTTCCGGTTTCCCAATACACACGTATCTCCCGCCAAGTATGACTGGGTAGATGGGATTATTCCTAACAGCCGCTTTGATCACGCCTCTGACAAACTCATAGGGGATCTCCACCAGTGCGATGGGAAGCGCTGTAGGTGCATCACTCTTACGAACTCCACAAAGTTGGACGGTCTCTCCTGTCTCTTGACCGGGTTTAACCAGGTTTCTGGCAACAATGCAATCATACGAAAGCCCCGTGTCAAATAAACAAGAAGTTTGAGAACCGTTCATAATAACAGTACCTCGCGTTGAGGGTG
The DNA here is from genome assembly GCA_024509875.1 of Oreohelix idahoensis. Taxonomy (NCBI): domain Eukaryota; kingdom Metazoa; phylum Mollusca; class Gastropoda; order Stylommatophora; family Oreohelicidae; genus Oreohelix; species Oreohelix idahoensis. The sequence continues at coordinate 89,320 of JAMPIV010018774.1, read as the reverse complement.
TATCCCCAACAGGTTGGGAATCACTGTCAATAATTCCGCCTTGCGATACTGTTAGCAAGCATCCGATGCGTTTAGGTTCGATGTGCTCACTCTGATCATTAGTCCCGTGCGCAGGGGTTCTTCCTTTGCCACCTTGTCCTTTCTGGCTGCGCTGCCATGTAGGGCGGTCGGGTTGATCAGACTGCTTACTGTGGTTGGGGTACTTGTTTTTGTAGAACTTGGATTTTTCAGGAGGGGGGTTTTGAGGTCCAGTTTCTCTGTTGTTATTCTGATTAGAAACATGATGAACATGAGAAGATTGGTCTAGATTATTTTTCCGAAAATGCTCTTCTGTCGGTTTACGTTTTGTGGCCGGTAGTTCAGCCAGCGCATTGTGATATCGCTCAGACTTTTCTAAGATGTCTTCAAGCTTTTCTGCACCCTGCTCAGCTAGAAATCTCCGGGTATCAGCAGACAAAGTGTTCTTTATTTGTTCTGTTAAAACAAATTCCTCCAGACCTTCATAGGTAGAGGGGAGCTGTGAAAGCTCAAGGCACTTTGTCAAATATCCCTTCAAACGAGATGAAAACTGCTGGAAAGTTTCAGAGCTCTCCTTCCTGCTATTACGAAACAGTTGCAAAAAGTTGCGAGCATTCATTTCGAAGCGCTCCAGTAACGCTTTCTTCAACACATCATAGTTGTCTTGTTGGCTGGTCTCCAGTTTCGCGTAAACATCATACGCAGAACCTTTGAGGCCCTGGGAAAGTTTCATACACCAACGCGACCTCTCTAAACCGTACAGGGTTGCAATTTTCTCAAATTTTTCTAGCCATGTGTCAATCTTAGATTGTGTGTTAGAAGGATCAGTTAAGGAAGAATGAGGAGAAGACTCTCCATTGCTGGAGGTAGAGGCAGCGCTACGACTTTGGAATTCTAGAGTTTTAAGAGCCAACTCATGCTGTCGTTGTTGCTCATTTTCTCCTTCCTCATGCTGTCTCTCCTTCCTCTCCTTCTCATGCTGTCTCTCCTTCTCTCTTTCCTCATGCTGTCTTTCCTTCTCTCGTTCGTTCGCCCTGCGAATTTCCATTTCTTCCTCAATCTTCTTTTCCTGTAATTGACGGTCTTCCGCTTCTTTCCTCCTCACTTCTTCTTCTTTCCTCTCCGCATCGTATCTCTCCAGTTCGTCTCTGACAAAAGCTTTCGCTTCTTCTCCGTCCAAACCTTCCTCTCTCGCTTCGTCTCTGAAGAGTTGTCTAAGCTTTGCCCTTTCTGCCATAATAAGTCAGTGGCTGAGACTTAGTCCAGAAAGAAATAGGGAAAAGGATGCACTGGTTCCTACCACTTGCGAGAAAATACCAAAACAAAAGATGATATACTTTAATCTGGGATACCTCCTCCAAAAATATAGTACCTAACTATCGCTGCTATTAATCGGCAATAAAGCACCTAATGCAGACGACTACGCCAAATAAATGGTAGTTAAGATTACTCACTGAAAAATAAGTTGCTACAGTGGAAACAAAATAATTATTGCAAAAAATTTTAAGGAGAAACAAAATCCCTTAATTTTTTAAAACCACCATCAAGTTCACCCCTGAAGACAGTTAGGGTAAGGGAGGCAATTTACAGGACGTAATTGTCTGAACGCACTCCTTAGCTTTGCTCAAACACCTACTTCTTCAGAACCCTGTGAATGTTATACACTCACACAACTTTACCAGCGTTTAGTATTACAAAATCAGTAATAAACATATATTCCGACAAAATCAACCTGTAAACCAAATGTATAATGCTCAATAATGCTGTGGAAAAACAATTATTAGCCGTGTGGTCAGCACGCCCATAAAACAGATCGATATGTCTAGGGGATAGTTATTTTTAAAAAGATACAAAACTCACAAGACATCACACTCTTACTCTATATCAGAATAAAGAATCTTAAAGACGAGCTGATATTTGTCGTCTCGTTTTCCTATTCAAAGTTCAAAATCCCGATAGACGAGACCCCATTTGTCGTAGATTTTTGATAGGTTCAAATTAAGACTTGGGTTGGTCCTATTCAAAGTTCTGAATAGATTTGTCGTAGATTTTGATAGGAGAATTAAGACTTGGGTTGGTCCCTTCTGAATAGTTTAGAATAAGTGATAGTCACAGTGAGAAGTAGTAATAGCAATAGATTTTCCACGAGTGAGATGGTAGAAATGTGATAGAGGCTGTCTCTGAAATCAAGAAAATCTTCTCTCTTTCACCTATCTTCTACGACAGATTTAGATTGAGTCAGACAGTCTACACACACACACACATATATATATATATATATATATATATATATATATATATATATATATATATATATATATATATATATATATATATATATATATATATATATATATATATATACTCACATACACACACACACATAAGACAACAGTTAGACGTACAGACGTGGGAAAAGAACTCTAACAATGATTATATGAATATTTTGGGAAAAACGAACTGACCGACACGCTGGACTAAATTTTATGAGTAGTTTATTTATCAAGACTAAACTTCTCTCACAACATATCAAATCACATCAAGCATATACCAAAAAAAAAAAAAAATCATAAACACAAAATCAAGAAATGCTACAAGAATGATAGACCCGTTGGTATGATCCTTCCCTCGATGTATAGCCCACAGTCCCGTTAGAAGAAAGTGATAGCCCAAAGAGTCACAGATACATATGATTTAGTCTAAAATTCTTCCCCTTTAAGGTATGAACAGACTGGATACTCTGATCTAGTATAAGGGAATATATATATATATAGTTAGCAATACCTTGCATAAAGAAATGTTACAATTGTGAGTGAATCAACAAAGAACATCCCTCAGTCTACTTTCACTCGGTTCTTTCATCAGGGCCCTGTCGTGCATTTCTCACTTTCTTACCCTATAACTTGCCGTTGTTCACCGTCTGGCGCACGCTATGACACAATCTGTTTTATCGTTTGGTGAAGCGAATACCCAGCTCTGCAGATCTTGGTTTCATCCAATTTGTCCGGGGAGCGTTCTCTTCAGGCGATAAGTTTATTCAGATTTTAAGTTAGTGTCACTTTATCAGTTCAGGTAAGAATTAGTGTAAGCGGGTTCACTGTGTCAGAATCACGAGGTTTCCACTACTTAGGGGGAAAAAGTCAGGTTTGTAACTGTCGATCAAAGGTAGCCTTCTTGGTCACACCACAAGCTGACAAAAATTGCGGGAAAAAAAGTTACTGTTTGTAATAGTTTACTTGCCACCAGGCTGCACTGTTCTTAAGTTTTTTTTTCCAGGAAGAATCAAAATCAGGCGCAAGAGGCCCGTTATCTCATTTAACCGTTAAAGTACTCGTAAAGATTTTGCACCAAGCCACTCTAAGGTAAATGTTTTAGTTCTTCACAGATATCACTCATACGTACTTAGCGCTGGCAAAGTTTGGGTACCACAGTTTCACTATATATAAATGGAAAGAACACATATCAAATAATTATACATACTATAACTGATAATTTAAACTGCAAGCGTAGCTTGTCTTATCATTTAAATTTTCCCGTGAAATAAGTTATATATAAAAATCATCAATCCTCATGAATTAGGAATACCTACGTGTTCCGTCACCACTCATGAAGCATCTAGCATTAATAAAGTTAGTTTAGAAAGTTTATTCTCGTCTGATTATTAGCAGTTAAATTAAATTCCTTTATTTGGCTACAATGAGTTTAAGCTAGAAATTGTAATATATTCTGCATTCCACTGAGACCACGTCCCTAGAAAATAATACAGACTTATGTATTTATTAACTCTCTGCACAAATCTAACTAGCAAAATGAAATAAGCGATTTAACACTTTAAACACTTCACAAAATACTAGATATTATATATGATATTTTACCTCCAAACAGAATTACAGTTTCACAACGACTAGGATAATTCACTAGATAGGTATTTAGAAGCTCGGCAAAATTTGACGAGAAACTAATGACTTCGCTATACAAGCTTCATTCACTAGCACGAGTGATTCTGTCTACTGCAAGTTGGAGAATGAAAAGAAAGTTTCAAACTCTGGTTAATATCTATTACCAGACAAAGATGTGCGCTATTTCCGAAAACTACGCAATAGCCTCCCCTTTCCGTCTTAACACTTACGGTAACTCCAAGAGGCTGTCGTAAACTGCCACTTTGCGTCTCTGACACCTCCGTCTAAGAAACGGCCGTAGCGCTACGTGTCAGATGCAAATGTAGACAACTTGTCTGCAATGCAGGGGCAGTTTTCGCACCTACCGCCAAAATGACCATTCTGAGCGAATGTGTGATGGCACCTTCTCCACCCTGACACTGAGAATCTACCGAGGGAACTACGTGTCAGATGCAAAATACCAGACAAATGTCTGAATACTGCGCTGGGGAGGTGTCAGGATTCACGCCTCACCTCAGCGCTCACCGAGGAACTACGTTTTGACAGGTGAGAATGCAGGCGATATGTAGGCCCTATGTCTGAGAATAGCCAAATATTCACAGTTATTTCGTCAATCTGCAGCGATTGACCGAATGCATTCTCACGCCAAATCGTCTGGTCCAAGGGACTGACGCGTTACTTAAGAAGTTACTCGTTTAATCAGCACTGATATGCGTTTCTAAATGAGAAACGAAACTGGCGAAAGTGAGAATGGGAAAAATATTATTACTCGCAAACGAATGGATGCGAAAAATACAGGGGAAAGGTAAAGAGTGATAATAAAATTAGAGGATACGGGTGAAAGATAAAGAAGAAGATATAGGCAATTTACGATCAATAAACTCTCTCTGACAATTCCCAGGATCGCTCTTGTCCCCTGTCAGTCCAAAAGTGGATGGGGTAATTCGCGACCAACTTTCGTTGTCTAGCTTGCCTGACACACAGGTATTGAGATAATTGGCTGGCTAATGCAAAAGAGCTGTCACATTACTCTCTGATTGTCTATTGCTCCGTGTGTTGGCGGCACTCTTTGTTACCTCCATCCATTGTCGCGAGCATGCTAACATGTCCCCTCTGTGGCGCCGCCTATTGATTTACATGCCGGTTGGTTTAAACAGCATGAGACGTTTTCACCTGGCCAATCTGGACGTCCAATGTGGTGACCCATCGCTTGTATGGATAGAGAACAACAGTCCACAGAAATTGTATAATGCCCAGATGTCTGATTTGGATGACCAGATGTCTTTCACCAGCTCTATCACGATGCATTGTGGATTTCAAACGATGATGTCAGGTATGGGGACTCAATCAAAAGACTTTATTTTACCACCGATGAAAGAACAAATGCGTTTCTCTAGATACCGGTCGCGAGTAATCGAAACGATGAAATAGCAAATGTGGGATGAAAGAGCACAAATGTGAGAGAAAATAAAATACGAGAGATGTAGGAAAAGATAGAGCTGTAGGGCCTTGGCGCTCGTTTATCACACTTGCCAGTCTCATGGACCGCCGACAGACATGATGCCGCATACCCGCAGTGTAGCACTATCTTCTCGTTTGCATGGAACAGAGGATAACACTTCACACAGTCCTCTCTGTTGATTGTGTCCAACACAAACGCGTAATTCGCATGTTCGATTGGGGTAGGACACCTGTCAGCGCAATGATTATTGCCACCACAATTGGTACACAGGCGTTCCCTCTTCGACTCACTTCGTGGACTCTTGCCGGGGCCTTTAGCTGGTGACGACCGCGCATCGGAGTCGGAAGATCGACTCTCTAGGGAACCACTCCTCTGCTTGGGATGTTTTGTTTTGTACCAAAACTGATCTTCGTCGCGAGACTCCTAAACAGAATTTAGAGGAAAAACAAGAAGAACATAAATATAACAAATCATACACAGATTTACAAACAAAAGCTTAACTGATGATCCAGCGATGCTTGGCCACGTAGCTCCTCAGCACCGATGATGAAGATGAAGACAAAACTAACAGGTCTCCACACACTTGAAATATCCAAAACGTAAGTAATGTTCCACCCGGTGCTACCACAGCACTGTCCACCACCAAATCAGGATCATAAATCCAATAATGTTCAGAAAATCAGACTACACAAGTCTATGTGCCAGACAATAACGTTCATGATACTAATGTTCCTTGGCACGGTGATGCGTATAATGTATAAAGTTCGATACTTCGTGTCTTCAGAGCGACAGGAACTTAGCAGTCTTCCCACTACAGCACAGGACCCCTCAGATCAGCATACTTCAGTACCCGGCATCCCTTCAAGCGGTACTAGGGTCACGACAGAGCATGGGTAGTCTCCCACTGGACGGCACATCAATATGGCTTGAAAACGACAGAGCTTCGCAGGAACGCAGGAAATAAAGTTCCCCGGGTAGGTATGGCCAGTACGATCAATGGCACTACAGCTGATTGGCTACATGCTCACACAGGTCCAAAAAGAGGAGTTCCATTTATCCTGAGATACCTCTGCCACTATAGACCTTCTTACAATCCACCAATTCCCACCTGACACAGTATGTCACTTGGGCCAAACTATACCAAACTTGACAATCTATATCCCGTCTGACACCATTAGTCACTTGGGCCAATCTATACCAAACAATAATGACACCTTAATCTCCGCTGCTCCACCTGGATCAATATCACTAAGCCACAAAGTATACCTTTCAATACCTCAAACTGAAATGCCAGAAGCCAGCTGCACCTTTATTCTATTACTTTTGACACATCTTCCAACACTACTAGCCAGCCTAGCAACACAATTACCTTGCAACACAGTGTCGAACACAGTAACTGTTGAATATTCTCAGAGCTGAAAATACCAACTTTCCCTGTGACGCTGTGACCTGTTTCCTAACGAGGTCAACTACCGTTAGCGAGGTCACCCGACCGTAACAGCTCACTGCCCAATAGCTAACCAAAACACAACACACTGGCGTCAACACTGTCGTAGACACAAGGCGTAAACACAAAGCTACTATTACTTTATATCAATCTGTGTGCATACTTTCTAGCCTTTCTAATGAAAGTGAAGGCACTATGGCCTTTTGGCTCACAAAACCAGGATGCAGCCCGTAGCTGTCCAATATAATCTATACTGTAGACACCGTTTAGACGATGCCTCCAGTTGTCAGCACCAAAATATATCGTGGATTTATCATAATGCAATATTAATAATTATAGGCTCGCTCCCTAGGAGCATGACCACAACATTTAATGGCTAACAAAGAAAGGTTAACACTTTCTACAGGTACTTCCCTTTAATGAATAAATGCACACACTACCGCCACACACGGCTAACAAACATATGAAATACATATATCAATGCCAGAGGAAACTTGCCTCAATACATTTATCTACTAGCCTCATACAAAACAATTTGACGGCCCTGTACAAGCCATGCACAGATTACCGCTCACCATAGCGGCCAAAATCTATGACAATGACAATACTCTAATCATAGACAACTTGTACTCTGCGGTATGTAGAAAATGCCACTAGATAATACACCTAAAACTAGCATTACACCATATGATCCACTTAATCCGCAAGAAGGCAAAACCCTAGAATACACATCTCATGGCACACTTCTCAGAAAGAATGCTGGCAAGGGAAAACATAGGTATGTCCTCACCCGGACGCGGCTAGAAAACTAATCCCTATCTTGGCGCCTAAAAATGCCCGCTTCCGCTAATCACATGACTTGCGGGTAGTTATCCCTATGTTGCCAAAACTCAGTGTTGCCAACCTGATATTTCGTCACTGCGAAATAGCGCCGTGACATCTACATAGCATAGCTGTTCTTGTGATGGCATTAGGGTCTCTTCTGAGGACGTGGCCAACCCAACTACAGCGACTGCCAGCTATGATGGTGGGCATGCCCTCTTGGTTGCTCCGAGTAAGCATTTCTTGATTGGTGATGGTATTCGGCCAAAAGATTCGGAGAATTTCCTTAGGCACACTGTGTGGAAAGAGGACAATTTCGACATTTCCATGTTACTCTCCAGCATTCCGCATCACAGAGAAGCACAAAAAGTACACAGCTCTCAAATAATCTTAATTTGGTGTCTGTGTAATACTGAGATGACTTTCACATATGTTGTTTAGACTAGCACAGGCTGTTCTCGCTTTTTTTCATTCTGTTGTTGATGTCTCTGCTTACCCAATTCTTAACCCTTTGAAAATAAAGTTCGTTCGTTTTTTTTTTCTCTCTCTCTCTCTCTCTCTCTCTCTCTCTCTCTCTCTCTCTCTCTCTCTCTCTCTCTCTCTCTCTCTCTCTCTCTCTCTCTCTCTCTCTCTCTCTGTGTCTCTCTCTGTCTCTCTGTCTCTCTATGTCTGTCTGTCTGTCTCTCTCTCTCGCACTCTTTGTGTATGTGTATTTTGGTGGCTGTTTGTGTAAAAGAGTTAATGCAGTACATCGATTCCTTTAAGCAGATGGTAATTTAAAAAGTAGAAACTGTTTACATATCTTGCGAACAAATGTATCAGCGCTATCGACCTGTAGTCTTTTCCCGTGACGAACCAAACTTGCAAACGGCGCTTAGAAGTTGATATTAAGGGGAAAAAACGATTGTGTTATGGAAAACAAAGATTATGAGAATAGGTGCAGCAATGATAACCAGACTACATTTGGAGAAGCATCCCAACAAGATGCGATCTTACATATATATTTATAGATGGATGGATGTATGAATGGGTGTATGGATGTATGTATGTATGGATATATGGAAGGATAGATGGGCGAATGGATGGATGGATGGATGAATGTATGGATGGGTGTACGAATGGATGGATATATGGATGGATGCATGCATGAATAGATGGATGTTTGGGTGGATGTATGGATGGATGTATGGGTGGATGGATGTATGGAAGAATGGATGGATGGATGAATGGATGACTGTATAGATGGATGGATGAATGAATGGATGTATGGATAGCTGGATGGATGGATATATGGATGGATGGATGGACGGATAGATGGATGGATGGATTTATAGATGGACGGATGGATGGATGGATGGACGTATGTATGTATGTATGGATGGATGGACGGACGGATATATGGATGTATGGATGTACAGATGGACGGATGGATGGATGGATGGATGGATGGATGGATGGATGGATGGATGGATGGACGTATGTATGTATGTATGTATGCATGGATGGATGGACGGATGGATGGACGGACGGACGGATAGATAGATGAGACCTGGCCAGAGGGTGCTGCCGGATGGACCTAGGAAAGATTGTAGACAGGCCTCCAGATTTAGCACGACTCAGAAACCGAACGAAGAAACAGAAGAAGAAGAAGAAGAAGAAGAAGAAGAAGAAGAAGAAGAAGAAGAAGAAGAAGAAGAAGAAGAAGAAGAAGAAGAAGAAGAAGAAGAAGAAGAAGAAAGAAAGAAAGAAAGAAAGAAAGAAAGAAAGAAAGAAAGAAAGAAAGAAAGAAAGAAAGAAAGAAAGAAAGAAAGAAACAAAAAGAACAAGAAGAAGAACAACAACAATAAGAACAAAAAACAGACAAAGCTGGAGGGACAGACAGTGATATACTAATTGTCTCGAAGTTCCTGTAACGAACAATAAAAAAAAAACCGCCACCTTTTCGGGAAAATAATAAAAAGGCTTCAATTGCTCTGATAAAGCTAAATTGAACACTCATTAACAGATCACGCAGGCCTTAAATTTATTTTCGTGGTGTATTGACCAGTGACCATAAATCATGATATAAGTAACTAAAAAAATCCAATGAAGTTGAAATTAAATGGAAAGGAATAAAATGACCTGTCGCTGTATTGCCTCCCCTTCTTTGCAATAGTGGTCCAACAGTGGCCAAAACTCAAGAGTATCTAAATGGATCGCCAAAGGTGTCTACCTTCGTACAAGATTACTCTTAGCAGAGATGTAGATAGAAGTGTAGTGGCGCTTCTATCCGAAGAGAGTCTTCACAAGATAATTCAGAAATCAAGAACCATGCGGCATAGCGCTGAGCAATGGTTAACTTGTATCTGTCAGTCGCCTTTTGTGAAGGATTTAAGCAATGGTTTTTGGCCCGTTCAAGCCCCCAGCTGAGTTAATTCAGCGAATTCCTCTTATAATGGAATAGCTATGTTTAGAGGTATATATATATATATATATTTTTTTTTTTTTTTTTTTTTTTCTATATTCGGCCCAATGATATAGGCTGGGGAACCTAGGACTATAGGAGCTTCGCTCCTTCCCATCCACAGAGGGTTTATCACAGGAGCCGTTCAGGTTATTCAGTCAAATTTCCGGTCGTAAACATTTCTTCAAACACCGACGCCCGGGTTTGAACCATGAAAACCTGGTCGCCAGTACAACGCCGTAGCCATTACACCAGCGCGGCTCCCATATATATATATATATATATATATATATATATATATATATATATATATATATATATATATATATATATATATATATATATATATATATTATATATAATACAGGAGCCGTTATAGGTTTATTCAGTTTAAATTTTTCCGGTCGTAAACATTTCTTCAAACGCCGACGCCCGGGTTTGAACCATGAAAACCTGGTCGCCAGTACAACGCCGTAGCCATTACACCAGCGCGGCTCCCATATATATATATATATATATATATATATGTTTTGTTCTGGCTCATACGTTTGCTTTCATACATATAAAAAACTGAATCAACTAGGTTGTTTTAAAACAACAGGTAACAAATTTAATAATCAATTAGTATTAACAGTTTAAAATAAATAATCTGCTGATGACTTTTATATTAGAATAAAATTTTCTCTTCACAGAGATTTAGGGGGAGGATATAGTTCAGAAAAATTATGTCCTTTTTGCTGGTGCCTTTGTATAAGCACTTAACTTTTAGGTGAGTCCTGCAGCAGTGATTTTCGTCATTGCTTGTTGATGAGAGCACTTCTTCACACAACATCCGATTTAGGCGGTTGGTGTTGATTCCCTGCGTTTCACTTAATACTAGCTTCGTTCAACGAACTTTTGGACAAAATAGAAAGAACAAAATGCCTCTGCTAAGTACACTGAGTTGGAAGCTTAACAGACGCATCTTCTCGTTGTCCACCCACCAATGTTAATCTCTCAGAAGAATTAAATTCTTGAGTACTGTATATACAGTGTAACTCAGGAAAGATGAAAAGAAATCACCACTATTTGTAGCAAAGTTTGATTTTGCTGGGGAGATTATGATGGTATCCTAAAAGAATGAAATCCGTGTATGTATTACCCGTGTGAGGTCAAGCACATGTAGGCCCCTGATTCTATAAATGATGATGATGAATTATGTGCAGGGAACCTAACGCTACCTCCCTAGATCTCACACGGTCACTATTTTGGCTCTAGTGTCTGGTGTATGATGTACCTAGTGTCTAGGGGAGAAATGAAATGATGGTACACAACACAAAAACACTTTAAGTTTCTATGAGGAAGTGAATAAAACCTGTGGTTAAGTTTTTCTTTAAATTTGATAATTTTTTATACAATTTATTTTGCATGTCCAGTCATATCGTTTGGACAGGTCTTTGAAAATGAGGACAAGATAGTTTACATAAAAGATTAACTAAAATTGTGTGGACAATCTGCCCAAATAACTACAATGTTAATATATGTCTTTCCTGTTGGAATGTTCACAGCTTAAATTTATTCTTCTAAGAGGGAGAGTCACTGTGTATGAGGGGCTGTATTATCATCATACCCCATCAACTTCCTGAGTATGATTTGAAATACCAAGGTTTATTTAAACCGAAACTGTCAGATGTACCCAGGTCCTTAACATATCACCTGGGGTTTCTTGTTGAAAGATAAGATATTGTGTAGTTGCAGAAATATCGATATCACATCACACGCCCAAGCTCCTGCTGTTATCTCTTGACAGCATACATGAAGTGTCGGAGACTTCTTGGCGTTATCGTCACTCCTTAGGTTTCCTGTCACCAGCTGGCAACAGAAAACAAAACCTCTGCAACAAAAGGACACCCTGGCTTTTTACATCTGATCACTTATTCTTTTATTTAATTTCATACGTGGGTATGGGGTCAGCCTCGCGTGCATTTCAGGTGCACTCACCCCCTAATTTTTCATGACTCCCACCTTGCTGTGACCACCCCTCAGGTCCCTATGGCAGATACGCCACTGTACGTTTACATAGTTTTCCTCAATAATATAATGTGGGGTAACCACATTTCCTTTTATATATTGTTCTCATCTTTTTCTTTTTAAATATAAATGCTTCAGGCATGTGGAACAGTGTTCATGGAACACGGAGTCTTACTAATATACTCTAATACAATAATATTCAAACATAATCATGACAACATACATTAGTTAGATACATTTCAACGTGAGGACTCAACAATGTCTGCTCCCGGCACGTCCTTCACTTTTTCCCAATAGCAGTATCTAACTTTGGTAAGGGGATTAAACATATTAAATTCATAAAGCATTCTTACCACAAATCAAGAAATATAAACAAATGACGCTGACTTTGCAAAGAAATGGCCTCAGTTTCTTCTGCTCCGTCCAGACTGTGAAATACTTATTTAGTTATTTAATTTACTTTTAAATTTATCACAGCTGTTCTCAGCGTATCTGAATAAAAAATACTGTTCAACTGGCAATGAATAGTGAAAGCTTTTTGCTAATATTTAGTAGCACTGGCCAATCGAAAGCTTGCGACTACCAGAATTCAAATGCAGTTTTTTGAAAAACAATAATAATTCCAAACATACTCTGCGTCTGGTAGTCGATTGGCCAGTCTGCTTTAGTTATGCCAATACAAAACGATGTTAGTTTTTGGTAACAATTTTCCTACCGCTCCCCTCTCCTCCTATACTCTTGTTACCCAAGCGAATTGGAATTTCCTCAATGCCTCTCTTCTAAGCCGGTGTCCCCACTAACGTTATGAAAAAAACAAGCAGGAACAACAGTCTGTCTGGTCGTGCGTTCGTAGACATTTAGTATTTTCTCAATAACTTGTCTAATACTGGGACTATCATATTATTTAAAACACATTCTTGCTCAGTGAACTCATAGCTATACTACCATATACTTTTTATGTTCAGTTTCATTATGGTTTTAGATTTTCAATTTTGTCACCGGTCATCGTCAAATAAATATTTTACACAAGACGGCCATCTTCCCCTCTCGCCATCTCGCTAGCATGTATTTTTCAAATAACTAACTTGTTTTTGTGACGTCAGAAACATTACCGCGAGGAGAAATAAAATTGTCTGCGTGTTTTGCCTCTGTTGGCTTTGTTCCAGCGTGTATATATGCATGGCGGACTATCAAGCGAAGCGGGGTGTTGGCGTGGCGGGTTAAGAATTGGCGTTAATAATTTGTATTGTATCGTGTAACACTACCAAAAAATGTAAGGATTACTACTTATTACCAGCGTTAAAGTTGACAGAATACGTTAATTCAGATAGTTATTTTGCGGCACACTTCCGCAAAATCGTTAATTATAAGTCTAGGCTGCAAAATGTATGCAGCAGATCTGGCAAAATGTTAAATGTTGGTAGTACGATTTCGAAACCGAAACCAAAACGCGTGTTAGATTTTTACCGTGGAATCGTTCTATAGGCTTTAGCACTGCACAAAAGGCAGCGTTGCTGGCGTCGAAGATGCCAACCGTCAGACACATGCGGGCTAGGTTATTTATTATCATTTTATGACTAAAATCTTACTGAAATGAGCGATTACACTGGCTAACAAAAAAAAAATTTTTTTTCTTTCTCTAACATTTCTATGTTTTTCTGGTCAATTTTAATGCGCTGTTTTTAAATCTGCAAACCGTTTTTCTCTATCAGGTCGGGATCTCTAGAAATACGCAATTGAAGTTTTTTTAACAACGCATACAGTATTACAACATCATTCGTACAAGAAGTATAACAGTTATGTAGGCTTGAACTTCTTTGCAGTCGACTTTCGTCGGTGAATGGCATGTGGTACATCGCGATGAAGCATCCAACAATAATCGGCAAGCATGGTCACACTCCACCGTCCTTGATAACGTGACTCCATTACGGCGATATCTTGATGGAATCGTTCTCCATGTTCATCGCTGACTTCGCCAAGGTTGTCAGGGGAAATGTCCAGATGTGAATCGAGCAAGTGGATTTTGAGGGACATGTTACAGCCAATAATTCTGTATGCATCTATGCACTACTTAACAATATGCACATAGTCGACAGATTTGTGATTTCCCAGAAAGTTATCGACGATCGATTTGAATGTCATTCATGTGCGAAGTTCACTACCATGTAACAAGTTCTCGAATTGTTTGTCTGCAATAACTTTACTAATCTGAGGTCCTACAAAGATACCTTCCTTTATCTTTGCATCGCTAACTTGTGGAAACTTTTCTCGAAGATAAGTGAAAGCTTTGCTCGTTTTATCTAACGCTTTTACGAAATTCTTCATGAGCCTCAACTTTATATGTAACGGTGGTAAAATGATGCTGTCTTTGTTAACTAATGGCTCGTGTATTACATTTTTATGCCCGAGCTGCATATGATCCCTGATAGGCCACACCTTTCTTGCATAATGTTCCTGTCTGTTGCGGCTGTCCCATTCACATAGGAAGCAACAAAATTTAGTATACCCAGTCTGCATGCCCGTGAGAATTGCAATGACCTTTAGGTCTCCACAAATCCGCCATTTGTAGTCATTGTACTTTATTTTTGCCAAAAGTATAGCCATATTGTCATAAGTTTCTTTCATATGAACAGAGTAGGCAACTGGAATTGATGAAAATAAATTTCCGTTATGCAATGACACGGCTTTTAGACTAGTCTTGGAAGAGTCAATGAAAAGTTGCCATTCGTTGACTATGTGCTTATGGCCGAGGCGCACCATTAGACCGTTTACATCTTTGCAATAGCAAATGTCACCATCAATCTCAAAGTATTGAACAAGTTCTCTGTGTCTATGACGAAATTTAGATATCGGAGTATTGGGCGCTAAAAGATTCCATTCTTTCAGTCGCGAACCGAGTAATTCCGCTTGTCCTTTGGTAAGAGCGAGATCACGTATTAGATCTGAAAGTTCTGAACGGTTAATTAAGTGAACACCATCATTCACCAGTATATAATCCGAGTCAGAATTAGTTTCTAAAGCAGGTAAACTATCACTTTCTGATGGTTCATTCACGTCCAACGGATATTGTTCTGGTGGAACTGGGATCGGACACGTGATTGGATCATGAGGCACTGGTTTCGAAACCGATTCAATATTTGGATAAACCACAGACTTTCTAGTTTTAAAAGTGAAACCATGGATATTTGTCAAGCAGAAGTAACAATCAGTAGCGTGATTTGTCGGTTCACGCCATATTACTGGCACTCCAAAAGGAATCGACTTATGCTTCGGCGATTTTCGTAACCAACCTGCCAATGTATTTGCACAAGTCGAACAAACTGCACTTGGCTTCCAAGATTTATTTGCATCATCAACTTTCGAATAGAAATAAAGTTCATATGCTTTCTTTAGTAATGGTGTAAAGTTTTTCTGGTGAACACGATCGGTAAAATATCCGCACACGTAACAGAACCGATCAGCCGAATTTCTACAACTTCTAGAAGCCATATTTCGCTCAGAATTAATTCAAAATACAGTAACTATTTGAAAAATAGCGTAACATATGTCTTGCATCTTTTAGCAGTATAAAAAGTAGAATTATTTTGCATTTTATTTATTTTTTTATAAGTTATATAGTAAAAATGAAACGGAGCAAATAACGGTTTCCCAAAAATATATTTATTCACAGATATCTTAAGAACCCGATGTGATAGAGATAAACGGATTTCAAATTTGAAATCAGCGCAAGAAACTGACCTAAGAACACTTATTCTTATATAAGAAAGAAAAATGTTGTTTGTCAGTGTTATTCTCGCAGATTTTACTGCACACCTCCCATCCTAAAACATGCAATCATTAGCAGGTTATAATCTGCGAGATAACTTAGCTCAATGAAGTCTTACGCGTTTTTCTGATCTTCATCATAAGGATGTCTACTTAAAAAGTCTGCACCTACGTTCCGAGGGCCGGGAATATATTCTATCAGAAATGAGTATGGCTGCAATAACAAGGACCATCTCAATAATCTGGAATTTTCATGCTTGGCCTGTGAGAGGAATACGAGTGGTGAATGATCCGTTTGGACCACAAATGTCCTGCCATATAAATAAATCTGGAATTTTTTTATAGCCCATATCAAAGCTAGACATTCCTTTTCCCTTGTTGAATAATTTTTTTCCGCCTTGTTCAACTTGCGGCTTGCATAAGCGACTGGGTTAAATTCCCCATCCTGTGAGGAGGACCTTTGCAACAATGTAGCGCCTAGGCCCACATTGCTTGCGTCACTTCTCTCGATAAATTCTTGATTCAAGTCAGGCAATTGCAATACTGGCCTGCTTGTAAGTTTCTCTTTTAACTCCTGGTAAGCCAATACACAGTGCTGACCAATTTATTGTATCAGGTTGACCTTTGAGAGTTAAATCCGTCAGAGGAGCACATATAGAGTTAAAATTTTAAATGTACTTTTGGTAGAAACCACACAATGACACGAAAGATCGCACATCTTTCTTTGTTTGTGGCCTAGGTGCTCTTTTCAATTTTTCCAGATTCTTGGGATCAGGGGTCATGCTACCCTGATGTACAGTATGTCCCAAGAATTCCAACTCTTTACAACCAATACAACATTTTGTTGGCCTAGCGGTTAAGTTAGCCTCTCTGAGTCTATCAAACAGCATATTCAAAGAGGTAACGTGTTCCTCAAATGTTTCTGTCGCAATGAGGATATCGTCCATAAAATTCGAAATACATGGATTTTTCAGGGGATCCAATAATTTTCGCATCATCCTTGAAAACACACTCCGGGCATTTTTCAACCCAGACGGTAACATGTTGAACTCATAATGACCTTCCGAGGTGCTAAAGGCTAAATAAGGTCGAACCTCAGGCTTTACTGGAATTTGGTAATAGCCTTTGCTAAGATCCACCTTAGAAAAATATTTTGCCTTGTTCAGCCTGGCAAATAGTTGAGTAGTATCAGGTAATGGATCCACCTGACCTTCTGTGACAGAATTCAGTTTCCTGTAATCTATGCACAGTCTATGTTCTCCCGATGGTTTCCGCAACAAAACCACACAGGAACTATAAGGAGACTCACTGTGAGAAATAATCCCTTCTTGTAACAAATAATCAATCTCCTCTTTCAAAGCTTTTTCCTTAGCGAAAGGAATAGAATAGGGCCTCATACAGATAGGTGCTGGGTCTAGTAGTTTCATATCATATTCCAACAAATTGGTGTGCCCCGTTTTATCCGTTAACACATCTGTATGTTTCTCAAGGACCTGTTGAACCTTCTCCCTC
Source organism: Oreohelix idahoensis (assembly GCA_024509875.1). NCBI lineage: Eukaryota > Metazoa > Mollusca > Gastropoda > Stylommatophora > Oreohelicidae > Oreohelix > Oreohelix idahoensis. The sequence goes on along the minus strand of JAMPIV010018774.1, from coordinate 71,942 downwards.
TGTCCTTTTGTCAGGTGATTACTGATCTTCACCTGGGCAAACGTTTCACTGGGTTTCAGTGGATATTCGAATGAGGAGAGAGGGTCATTTTTCATTTCGGTTGCAATAGACAAGGCCAATAGGTGTGTTCCTTCCTGGATTTGTCTGTCCAGATATTTCTTCAAAAGGTTCACATGATAGACTTTTTCCTTTCCCTTTTTGTCTATCTTATAATTTGTTCTGGATACCTTTTCCAAAACTGTGTATGGCCCTTGCCATCCGATCTGAAGTTTATTGTTGCTGCCTGGCAATAGAAGAAGCACCTTCTCCCCTACAGCAAGTTCCCTATCCTTAGCTTTTTTATTATAATAAGCAGCATGCTTTTTCCTTGCTTGTCTCAAATTATCATTTGCCAGTTTCCAACTAGTTTTTAAACAAGTGGTCCGTTCGTTCACATATTGATAAGATGAGGTAACAGTCTCCTCTGCCTTCTCATCTGTCCAGGTCCTTAACAAAGCTTCTAAAGGACATTTTATTGGCCTCCCAAATAAAAGTGTTGCGGGTGCCATTCCGGTTGAATTATGTGGTACTTCCCGGTACGCAAACAATGCAGCGGACAAGTAGTGGTCCCACGTATCAGGTTTCTCATGTGCCAGCTTTCTCATGATAGAAATGAGAGTCCCATTGAACCTCTCTACCTGGCCGTTCCCTTGGGGGTGATACGGACTACTATAAAAGTGCTTGGCTTGAAACAACTTGAAAACTCTTCAGTTAGCTTCCCCTTGAACTGAGAGCCATTATCAGTCAAGATTTGATGCGGGAATCCTAACCTTGTGAATATCGTAAGTAATGCCTCTGCCACATGTTTCGAATCGATTGATGACAGGGCTACCGCCTCTCCCCACATAGAACAAGTGTCTACCAGAGTAATGATGTAACTGTTCTTCCTCTTGGTCCAAGTGAGAGGTCCCACAATATCCACTGCAACTCTCTCAAAAGGGGTTCCCACTATGGGCATTTCCCCAAGAGTTGCTGGAGCAGTCCAATGCTTTGGAGCTACTCTCTGGCATTCGGGACAGGATTTCACATATCTCTTAATGTCTTCCGTTATCCCTGGCCAGAAATAATGACAAGCTATACGCTGTCCTGTTGCGCTAATCCCCATGTGACCACTGAAGGGGATAGTATGACCTAACTCCATTACTTTCTCCCTATATGAACTAGGAAGGACCAGCTGTGCGTGACCAGCTGAACCAGTGCCGGCCTTCCTATATAACAATTTATTCTTCATATAGAATTCTCCTTTATTAGGAGGAGTATGGCTCTTTGGGAGTTTCTTATAGCACGGCTTCAGTGACCTATCTTCAGCCTGTGCCTTTCTCATCTCCTCTGAATGAGTATTTATAGGTTCATCTTCTTCCTTTCTGGATTGTGATCGGGTCTGGACTGCTGCCAAGACCACCGGTCTCTTGGGATTTCCCAAGTAGACATAACGACACCCCAATATCAGAGGATAGATGGGTGCGTCTATCACTGCTGCTCTGATTATCCCTTCCACATAGCGAGTTTTTACTGTTATCCTTGCAATGGGAAGTTTCATGAGTGGTAGGTCCTTGGTCGCCCCTTGTATCTCCACTGTTTCTGTGGTATACTGATCTGGGTTCACCAAGTGCGCGCTCATGACAGCATCAAAATCTAGACCTTTATCATAGAGACACCTTATAGTGACCTCATTGCATACAACATCCTCACAAACTGGGGGGTGATAAGGTTCCTGCTGTCCAGCAGGTTTGTCCTTTACTTCCTGGTTCCCCCTTCTCATAGCAGCACATCCAGAAGGTTTACTTTTACAGAATTCGGTGTTATGGTTGTCCTTCCTACAATATTTACACCGCCTCTTTCCTTGGTTAAAATGCTTTCTTTCATCATTCTTTCTGTCCTTGAAATGTGAGGTTTTATTTTTAAAATCATTCCGAGGCCTATCAAAGTTCTGCTTATTTCTGTTATCATATTTATTATTGTTTTGAGGAGCCTTATACTGATCTACTGGTTTTTTCTTGATACCAGCTACCTCTGCCTGGGCTGCCTCATACCTCTCAGCGACATTTATGATCTCACCCAGCCTCTCCGCGCCCTGTTCCATGAGAAATTTTCTCATGTCTGGAGCCATGGACTCTCTCATCTGTTCAATGAGTATCATCTCTTTGAGATCTTGGGTTTTCCCCAAAGAAGCCCATTTCTCCATATACGTCTCCAACCGGGCGGAGAACTGGTGATAGGTCTCACCCGACAGTAGCCTGACATTCCTAAATTTCTTTCTATAAAACTCTCCGTTCTTTTCGTATCTTAACAGAAGAGCCTGCTTCAACATGTCATAGTTGTCTTGGTCATCCCTGCTCATTTTGGAAAACACTTCATAAGCTGTTCTCCGAAGACCCTGAGACAACTTTACACCCCATTTTTCTCTTTCTAACCCATAAGTAGTGGCTAATATTTCGTATCTGCTTAAATACGACTCAATGTCATCATCCTTTTCCACAAAGTAATCTAAATGGAACCCCATGGCTGATGAGGAGGCCCCCTGGCTTGCAGCTGAGTCGGAAGTGGATGGGCTAGTTCCATTTTCAGGAGCATGGCCTTGCAGCTCTAACTCCCTTAGTCGTATCTCATGTTCTCTTTGTAATCTTTTATCTTCCCTTTCCGCCTCCAATCTCCTTTCTTCTTTCTCTCGTTCCGCCTCCAATCTCCTTTCTTCTTTCTCTCGTTCCGCCTCCAATCTCCTTTCTTCTTTCTTTGTTTCAGCCTCAAGTTTCTTTGCCTCCCTATCAGCCTCAAGTTTCTTCGCCTCAGCCTCAAGTTTCTTTTCCTCCAACTGCAGCCTCTTAATCTCAGCCTCCCTATCAGCCTCTAATTTCTTAGTCTCCCTAGCATCTTCTAATTGCATTTTCCTTTCCTCAGCTAACCTATGTTCTTCCCTAGTAATAAATTTATCACATTCTGAGGTGACATAGTCAATTAAGATTTGACCCTCCATATTCATTTCTTTTGCAGTCTGAACAGCCGCAGATCGAAACTTGGCCAGATCTGCCATTCTGATAAATGCAAAATGTTCTAACTAACTTTCTAAATAAGTATAAATTTATCTAATTAATTCTGGGTTCTGACAGTTTCTTGACTTCCCAAATCTTGGGCAATAATGATTATGGGGATTCCCTTGGACAATAGAATGTTGTTTATGCTAAGACCCAGACCCCAATGTATGTAGTACTAGGAGAAATTCAAATCCCGGACAAGCCCCCAATTTATGTAGCAAAGTTTGATTTTGCTGGGGAGGTTATGATGGTATCCTAAAAGAATGAAATCCGTGTATGTATTACCCGTGTGAGGTCAAGCACATGTAGGCCCCTGACTCTATAAATGATGATGATGAATTATGTGCAGGGAACCTAACGCTACCTCCCTAGATCTCACACGGTCACTATTTTGGCTCTAGTGTCTGGTGTATGATGTACCTAGTGTCTAGGGGAGAAATGAAATGATGGTACACAACACAAAAACACTTTAAGTTTCTATGAGGAAGTGAATAAAACCTGTGGTTAAGTTTTTCTTTAAATTTGATAATTTTTTATACAATTTATTTTGCCTGTCCAGTCATATCGTTTGAACAGGTCTTTGAAAATGAGGACAAGATAGTTTACATAAAAGATTAACTAAAATTGTGTGGACAATCTGCCCAAATAACTACAATGTTAATATATGTCTTTCCTGTTGGAATGTTCACAGCTTAAATTTATTCTTCTAAGAGGGAGAGTCACTGTGTATGAGGGGCTGTATTATCATCATACCCCATCAACTTCCTGAGTATGATTTGAAATACCAAGGTTTATTTAAACCGAAACTGTCAGATGTACCCAGGTCCTTAACATATCACCTGGGGTTTCTTGTTGAAAGATAAGATATTGTGTAGTTGCAGAAATATCGATATCACATCACACGCCCAAGCTCCTGCTGTTATCTCTTGACAGCATACATGAAGTGTCGGAGACTTCTTGGCGTTATCGTCACTCCTCAGGTTTCCTGTCACCAGCTGGCAACAGGAAACAAAACCTCTGCAACAAAAGGACACCCTGGCCTTTTACATCTGATCACTTATTCTTTTATTTAATTTCATACGTGGGTATGGGGTCAGCCTCGCGTGCATTTCAGGTGCACTCACCCCCTAATTTTTCATGACTCCCACCTTGCTGTGACCACCCCTCAGGTCCCTATGGCAGATACGCCACTGTACGTTTACATAGTTTTCCTCAATAATATAATGTGGGGTAACCACATTTCCTTTTATATATTTTTCTCATCTTTTTCTTTTTAAATATAAATGCTTCAAGCATGGGGAACTGTGTTCATGGAACACGGAGGCTTACTAATATACTCTAATACAATAATATTCAAACATAATCATGACAACATACATTAGTTAGATACATTTCAACGTGAGGACTCAACAATGTCTGCTCCCGGCACGTCCTTCACTTTTTCCCAATAGCAGTATCTAACTTTGGTAAGGGGATTAAACATATTAAATTCATAAAGCATTCTTACCACAAATCAAGAAATATAAACAAATGACGCTGACTTTGCAAAGAAATGGCCTCAGTTTCTTCTGCTCCGTCCAGACTGTGAAATACTTATTTAGTTATTTAATTTACTTTTAAATTTATCACAGCTGTTCTCAGCGTATCTGAATAAAAAATACTGTTCAACTGGCAATGAATAGTGAAAGCTTTTTGCTAATATTTAGTAGCACTGGCCAATCGAAAGCTTGCGACTACCAGAATTCAAATGCAGTTTTTGAAAAACAAAAATAATTCCAAACATACTCTGCGTCTGGTAGTCGATTGGCCAGTCTGCTTTAGTTATGCCAATACAAAACGATGTTAGTTTTTGGTAACAATTTTCCTACCGCTCCCCTCTCCTCCTATACTCTTGTTACCCAAGCGAATTGGAATTTCCTCAATGCCTCTCTTCTAAGCCGGTGTCCCCACTAACGTTATGAAAAAAACAAGCAGGAACAACAGTCTGTCTGGTCGTGCGTTCGTAGACATTTAGTATTTTCTCAATAACTTGTCTAATACTGGGACTATTATATTATTTAAAACACATTCTTGCTCAGTGAACTCTGAGCTATACTACCATATAATTTTTATGTTCAGTTTCATTATGGTTTTAGATTTTCAATTTTGTCACCGGTCATCGTCAAATAAATATTTTACACAAGACGGCCATCTTCCCCTCTCGCCATCTCGCTAGCATGTATTTTTCAAATAACTAACTTGTTTTTGTGACGTCAGAAACATTACCGCGAGGAGAAATAAAATTGTCTGCGTGTTTTGCCTCTGTTGGCTTTGTTCCAGCGTGTATATATGCATGGCGGACTATCAAGCGAAGCGGGGTGTTGGCGTGGCGGGTTAAGAATTGGCGTTAATAATTTGTATTGTATCGTGTAACACTACCAAAAAATATAAGGATTACTACTTATTACCAGCGTTAAAGTTGACAGAATACGTTAATTCAGATAGTTATTTTGCGGCACACTTACGCAAAATCGTTAACTATAAGTCTAGGCTGCAAAATGTATGCAGCAGATCTGGCAAAATGTTAAATGTTGGTAGTACGTTTTCGAAACCGAAACCAAAACGCGTGTTAGATTTTTACCGTGGAATCGTTCTATAGGCTTTAGCACTGCACAAAAGGCAGCGTTGCTGGCGTGTGAGAGATCACTGTCAGACACAATAGTGCGGGTTTATTTATTATCATTTTATGACTAAAATCTTACTGAAATGAGCGATTATTCTCGCAGATTTTACTACACTATTCCTCTGGGGATTAACTGGGAAATTGTGTCTGGGCAGCGCGAATAATGATTTGTGCCTGAACTAACCTTAACAAGTTACATATATCTCACAAAATGATATGCTACACTTGAGGCACATGTGATGTAATCATCACTCATCACTGCTCCAGTCGGAGTCTGGGGTCACCTCTGCTGTCTGGTTTTCCGCACGATTAGCCAGAAGAAATCACCATGCTTGCTGTAGGGGTTTATGAATTTACTATTTTCGTATAGTGAGGTTGCCAGCCTGATTTATAACCACTTAGCAAGAAAAATATGTCAATTAACATTAGTAAATAAATTTGTTTACACTTACCCCAAAATTTTGTGAATACACAATCTCCTTGCACAGATTTAGACTGGACACAGCTCTGTATTAGATGCTTCGAATCACGTGGGTCTGGAAATTAGAGTTTATTCCTCTGACGGCGGGTGTTCTGCAAAATCACTGGCCTGGGAAAACTTTTGTTTAATTCCTCTATGACTTGGTCTGGGAAATTAGAGTTAATTCCTCTGACGGTGGATGTTCTGCGAAATCACTGGCCTTGGAAAACTTTTGTTTAATTCCTCTATAACTTGTGATCAAATTCCTAGGTTTCCAGTCTTGTTAATTGAAGTCCTGGTCCTTTTAAGTTTACAGTCTTGTATTAAAAATGCGGGTTTACTATAAATGCCAAAGTTGCCCAATACTCGATTTGTCACTTCTAAGTATGGAATTCTAGGTCCGATCCTTCTCTTTCTGGCTTTCTGGGAGTTGCTCGTTTGAAGCTGCGAAGCTGTCTGTTCTGTGTCTCTGAGTTCGCTAGATTATATCTCTCATTCTCAGTTCAAATCACAGATTGCGTTACCGCCAAATTTTCCAATGGAATTCATTGTACAGTATATTCCGCCTCTCGCTTCAAACCAACCAAATCTGTCTCGTTCAGCACTACGTGGGTAGGAATATTTCAAATTCAAAAAATACCCTCACGTGTTTCAAAATATTAAATTTAATATCCACGCGCGACCTCTTCATATCGTTGCGTCAGACTTCCCCCGGCATCATGTGCTATCTTCACAAACAAATGTTGTGCACTGATACTGTCCCGATGCTATCGTCTGCAAATCTTGAGTATCCAGACAGATTTATCTGTAATCTCGATACAGAACGTACATCGGAAACGATTGCCTCATTATCTCCCGTCTTGTGCAAACATAGGGATAGTCGCTAGCCACCTGGAGTCCAGTGACGGACCGTCACGTTCAAAGGAATCAATGGAGATGACCGTCTCTATCAAATGTGACCAGACGAATGAAGCAAAAACTTATCAGTCGCTGATCGGTCAAATTACATGGCGTTATTACAGTTCTGTCTGGGATCGGCTCAAAGCATGCGAAAATTAAAGATAGTCCCGTGGCCGATACTTCCGAAGGGGTGTGGAGTGTTATAGACTTCACCCTATGGATCCAACGTAGAGAGTAAAATAATCTTCTTCTTCTTGCGATCGCATCTTTGATGTTTACACCGTCAGACGAGTTCTCATGATGAATTCGACTGTTGTTTGAAGTTCCTCTTTAGCTCCATATAGCTTTGAGTTTAGTGTTGAGTCATTGGGCCAGTATATCTTTCTTAACTGGTCATACAGAGGACAATCCTGTAGAACATGCTCAGCAGTTTGTTCGTTTAATCCACATGTGCACAGTGGTGAAGCAGACAATCGTAGCTTGTGCATGTGTTTGTTCAGTTTGTTATGCCCTGTCCTGAGGCGAAAAATAGTTATCTGTCCCTGCCGGTCGAGAGTGTGATAGTCGTCTTTGGGTTGGTTCTGTTCTCTTCTGATAGTCTGGATAGCTCTCTTTTTCTCAAAGTATGTGACTTCATTATCTTCTTGTTCACATTCTCCTCCCTTTTTTGCAAGTTTATCTGCCTTTTCATTTCCGGGTACACCACACTGAGATGGTACCCATTTGTGATGAATTTGCCGTGATACAACGTTAAAATATCTCCAAATATAAGGATAAAATGTAGGGATAAAAATAATGCGTAAGATACTAGGAGACATGCTCGCCCATGCCCGCATTTCCTACCGCCATTCAAACTAACTAGTTAGACGTGCAGTCGAAACGGTTTACCTTTTGTAGACGGGAGGGAAACGGAGATCAAAAAAGGAAAAATATGACTGAACACGTGTTTGAATCTAGCAAGGCTAAAAGACGCAATTGGTAGTAAAAGAAAAAAAATTCACGTCACTAGTTGACACAATGTAAGGAAATGGACAAAAAAAGTCCGTAGCTCTTATTCGAAACAGTCATTTTTTGGACGTTTTACGATACTTGGTTGTTTTATTTGAATTCAGCGGCAAACGCCGTAGAGAAGGTTCGCGAACAAATTTCAAAAAAACTAAACTTGAGAAAAATATGTTTTTTCTTAATAATAGAGTTATGAATATAAAACCTAGCTAGTTTGATAGCCCATCTTAAGCAGAGAACTAATATACTTTAAATTATACAGACGGATAGATAACACGGAAGATATTGACAAAAGACTGTGTTGTTCATATCAGACTAGCGACTGTACTGTTCATACTTTCACTAAAGTTTCAAATTTTCGTCCTTGAGACACGCAAATGCAAAAATCAAGCTGTAATGAAAGAGAGGGGGAAGGTGGAGAATTGTGGCTAAAAATAACTTAGGAGGCAGATTTGTGTAGGGTACTGCATGAAGTTGGTCCTAGAACCAAGCGTGTTTTTTATGAAAAAACAAGTAAAGACAGACGGACCAACAGACAATAACACATACTTGACTGAGATCTGACTGAAATTTGACTTTTGGTTGTAGATTTGAAAAAGTTAGGGGGGAAGTCTGTGATTGGGCAAATGTAATCATATTAGCGGGACAGAGATGCGCATTTTTGCCATTTGATACAATTCTGTCCAGGGACACAGTCGGTTATTGCCTGTGGTGTTTTTCCCAGAAGATATTACATACATTTAGTGGGACGCCATCATATAGCCAGCAGCTCAGCTGAGTTTTGCTAGCAATTAACTGTGTTCTCAATTCTGAATTCTGGTAAGAATGAAAGCATTTATTTTGTATATTTTAATATTTCGAGTGATTGATACTGCCATATCGTATAAAATGATTACGACAAGTAAGTGCTCGCTCTAGGTCCCCAGCCCAAGTTCAGGGTTTAGAGGCAAACAAAATATATGGACGCCTAACTAAGACTATGGAAGGCGGATCTATTGTTGAGATCAGTGGGAACATATCACCTATCTTATTGAATAAAAGGAAACTATTGAACATATCACAGATGCAATGCAGTCTTTGGGGAACTGATACTATATGAGAACAACTGGGTAAGATGTGCTGTGTGGTCAGAGAAATCTGACCCATTCTGTGTAGTGTCGTTGTGTTGTGCTGTGTGTAAGAGTGGTGCAGTAGGTAGATTACTGACACATAGCACAAATTTTGTTTCAGAATTGTGAGTTTTTGTTGTGGCACTAGGGTAGTGCCACATAAGTAATCAAGATTACACAAGCAGATGTGTGTGCCGCCTACAGTGGTGTCGGTGCAGTCTAGCATTGTATTCTAGCTACCGAGAGGAGTGGGCCACCGGAATCCAGCATCAGATCTTCACAGACAAGATGAGTGAATTAGTGGCCTGCTGAGGATTCACCAGAACTCTTAACTATTTATAAATATTTCCCCATCACAATATACGGAATTTTGGGAAATAGAACATTTTCTAAAGTCTATAAGACAATGGACAAAGCTAGTTCTAGTCACAGAGTGGGTTTGATGACACCACCCCAACAGCACATCCAGTAATAGTTCTCCCAGAGACATTATAAATATAATTAATATTAACCAGTCTTATAAAATACCTATGTACACACATTCCATTTTATTATGCCATATATTTATGCATTCCATTTATAACTCCATAACATTTCATATGTTCTGACCAAAATAAAACCTTGGTTCAGAACAAATAAATTTAGAAAAAATTTTAATATTGAAACTAAAACAGTCTGAGTTAGTTCAGTGTGTTATAAATTTTATTAATATTATTAGACTTATCAATTATCTGTGTGTGTTTGTATATTCTACTACAACACATTACATTTCAGTACCCTAGACTTTTAACGTAGCTACATTCATAATAGTAAAAGAGATCTGTTTGAGGTCGTAGTGGTAGTAAGAAGGGCCTTCTGTAATTCACATAAACATTTATCTCAGGAGCCTTCACAGCTGACCTCATACATTACACTAGGTAACACAACAACCATACAATACCATAAAACCACTACAAATATTGGGGTCTTGTCCGGGGATATTAAGTTTATCAAAGATATTAGAATCTCCTGGTGGGAGAATTAAACCAGTGGGGACAGATTGTATAAATTTAAAAAGTGTCCCTTAAAATAAAAAGGGGAAAATAAAAGTTGGTGAATCTTCACAGCCAGTGGTAATTAGTTAATTAATTAATTAATTAGAATTACCTTGGCCATTATATATAATTAGAATTACCTGTCATTAGATAATTAGAATTACCTTAGTAATTAATTAGTTAGATTTACCTTGGTCATTGTTATTTTGTATGATGGCTGACCTAGCAAAATTTAGATCAGCTGCTGTGCTAACGGCGAGGGAGATGAACATGGAGGGTCAGGTTTTAATTCAGTATGTAACTTCTGAATGTGACAAGTATATTGAAAGGGAAGATAGGAGGTTAGCTGAAGAGAAGAGGTTACAAATTGAGGCTGATAAAGAACTTAAGAGGTTGCAGATTGAGGCTGACAAAGAGGCAAAAGCATTGGAGGCAGATAGGGAGAGTAAAAGGCTCCAATTAGAGGCAGAAGAAAAACGACAGCAAAGGGAGGCAGAAGATAAAAAGGCCGAAAGGGAGGCAGAAGATAAAAAGGCCGAAAGGGAAGCAGAAGATAGAAGGTTGCAAAGGGAGCACGAATTACGACTAAGGGAGCTGGAATTACAAGGCCATGCTCCTGACATTGGTGCCAGCCCTTTTGCCTCAGATGCTACGCCTAGTCAGGGAGCCTCAACCTCAGCTATGGGGTTTCATTTAGACCATTTTGTTGAGAAAGACGATGACATTGAGGGGTACCTCAGTAGATTTGAATTATTAGCTACTACATATGGGTTAGAGAGAGAGAGGTGGAGTCTAAAGTTATCACAGGGATTGAGAGGTACTTCTTATGAAGTTTTTGCTAAAATGAATAGAGAAGACCAAGACAATTATGACATGCTAAAGCAGGCTTTGTTATTAAGATATGAAAAACATGGTGAATTTTACCGTAAGAAATTTAGAAATGCCAAACTGTTGTCTGGGGAGACATACCACCAATTCTCTGCCAGACTGGAAACCTATTTGGAGAAATGGACTGCTCTGGGGAAGACCCAAGATCTTAAAGAGATGATCATGATAGAGCAATTAAGAGAGTCCATGGCTCCAGACTTGAGAAAATTTCTCATGGAACAAGGTGCAGAGAGGTTGGGGGAGGTTTTAAATGTCGCTGAGAGGTATCAGGCAGCCCAGGCAGAGGTAAGTGGCACTAAAAAGAAGCACATAGACAATTTTAAAGCTCCACAGCAATTTAGTAAATTTGATAACAGAGAACAGGGTAATAAAGGCAGGACAAACTTTGATAGGCCAAGAAATGACTATCGTGACAGAAACTCACAGTTCAATGACCAAAAATATAATGAAAGAAAACCGTTTAACCAAGGAAAAAGATGGTGCAAATGGTGTAAGAAAGACAACCATAACACCGAATTTTGTAGAAGGAAACCTTCAAACATTGCTGCAATGAAGTCGGGGACTCTAAGATTAAAGGTTAATCCTAATGGACAGCAGGAACCTTATCACCCCCCAGTTTGTGAGGATGTTATTTGTAATGGGGTTACCATAAGGTGCCTTTATGATACAGGTTTGGATTATGATTCAGTTGTGAAGTCTAGCCTAGTGGACCCAAGTCAGTATACCACAGAAACAGTGGAAATACAAGGGGCGACTAAGGACATACCACTCATGACACTTCCCATCGCAAGGATAACGGTGAAAACTCGCTATGTGGAAGGAGAAATCAGAGCAGCAGTGATAGATGAACCAATCTACCCTCTGATATTGGGGTGTAGGTACGTCTTCTTGGGGAATCCCGAGAGACCTGTGATCATGGCGACAGTGCAGACCAGGTCACAGAAAAAGGAGGAAGAAGGTGAACCTATAAATGCTCATCCAGAGGAGATGAGTGTCGTGAAATATTCTAATCCACATATATAAATTATTAGGTAAATATAAAGCCTAACAAATAAAATTAATAAAGAGAAGAGCAATGGGAAAATAACAGTGCTGTCACAAAGAATGTACTCGAAATCCCCCTTGTTTTCTGCTTCGTCTGCAAATTGTAACGCTTTCACGTTGATATAAAAGCTTACTGTATTATTACCCGCCTTCTTCAATGAAACGTGTGCTGCATTTCTAAGAAAAACATTGAGACGTACTGCGTAATGACCTAAATTAATCCTAACATTAATTATACTGCGTTACCAAAACGAACGAACAGATGGACAAAAGGATAAAGAGAGAGGGGAGGGCTGAAAATCAGGAACGCATGCAACACGCTTCGCGCGATACACAAATGCTGCCATCACGCGTGTAAGACTACAAGCACTAACTTTTTTTCAGACGGACAGTGATAAAATACACTACCCTTTCCCAGAGTTAGGTTTATAAATCATAAAAAACTCTTATTAGAAAAGATAACATTAGATGGGTTTACGGTTGAAAACATAACAGTACCCAGACAGCACATCTTCGAAACAGGAGGTAGAAGAAATTGCATATTTTGAATGCAGCCACGTAGCTCCTTTAAATTTGTATTTTTGGGTTCCTTAGGGCTTGCTGACAAATAATATGTAAAACGTTACGCAAATAGTCCAGGAATTAATAAATTATACCCAAAATAAAATATTGGGGGTGCCTGACAGCATAAAATCATTTCTGCTCATAAGATTTTTTTTTAACGTGTTTGAAAAAAATTTACGTTACAGAAATAGCCTACCATGTAAACTCCAAATTGATTGGAGCGCAACAAATGAAAGCCTAACCACGATTGGTCGGGCTATAAATACTATCTTGGTTGTTAGGGGAAACGGGGAAAGGTAACATTTTTTCAAACACTTGTCGAAACGGGGCTCATTGGTCAGACTCGCTGATATACACACTTGGGAGCGTTAGTTCGAAACCACTTGTTTAAATAAGATTGATAAAGCAACGGTGCGTTGAAGCCAGCTTATATTTGGCTAAATAAAAGCCTGGAAGATAAGCAGATGGGAATTTGTGCCAGTTTGTGCCAGAATTCATTGCTAATCAACGTATCTGTGTTTATTCGTATGAATTGTGGTAAGCTTGAACCATTCAATATCTTTTAATGAAAATTGAATGTGAATTGTTGATTTATGCCTGTATATATATGTGTAGTTCAGTGGCCAACGTGAGGTAAAGCCTGTAATGCTCCAGCCTGAACAGAGGGTGTCGGAGAGAAGTAAAACGGCATGGAATGGCCAAACAGTACACTGACACCTGGATGATTGAATAGAAAGAAATAATGCTGGAATTGCAGAGGCGTAGTAACCATTAAGAAGGGTAATACTGGAATAAAGTATTTCAAATGAAGCTGACAGTTGGCCTAATGCTCTGAACTCAATGTTTGTGCTGTGTTGTGATCAGTGTAACAAGAGAGTTTAAGTTAGTTATGAAGTAGAAGGTACATCCTTCTTGATTTCAGGGACAGTGGTCTTGATGGTACTGAGCAGCACCTAGTCAGAGCTTTGCTGAATCCAGTGTCGGACAGCATACTCCTTGGTCCTTTTAGCTATCAGTGAGGTGTCTCCAGAGCCCAGAGGAGAATTCGAGCAGAGGAGTCCTTTCCTGCCGCCATCACGCCAGATAAGCTAACTTGGCCAGCTGAGCTCAACATTATGTCCCCTCATCTTGAACTGACTTTGTAAAATTAACATTAAGAGGGGAATTTACTTGTCTTAAAATCAGGAACTGTGAACATCTCCAATACTAGTCCCTAAAGACAAACTATTGAAGTCATGATGACAAATACCAACAGAGCTTGAACAAAACAAAACCAGTATTACCTCATTTTACTACTACACAACTGACACACATAGAATATTTGTAATAATATATGTCACTACAATATTCATATTAAATACATTCTGTACATAACTTGTAATTTAAATTGATTGTGATTCCTGGTTCCCTTGTAGTTGAATCAGGACACATATTCATTCATGCCAGTAATGAATACATATTGTTATTTGAAAAGTTACGAGTGACTTCTTTAAGATATTCTCATAGAGTGTTATATGTATGTGAGTGTCACAGTGTTGTTAAGAGTAGTGGATTAAATTAAATTGTTTATCTGTCTGTTGTTGTGACTTACACTTCACCATACTCATACCCTAGACACATAACGTAGCATCACACTATTCCAGAATAATTCTGACTGAGATATATAGATATGTGGTAGCAAGTAAGGTTATATATAATACACTACTCTTATTAGATATATATACCTTCACAGCTGATCTCAGTCAGTACACTAAGTCCCCTATAAATATTTATAACATCCCACTTCACCACATATATTGGGGTCTCGCTCTTGGGATTTTGAATCTTTAACTATTAAAAATATTGGGGGTAATTCACTTCAGGGAATATAAGAATTAAAAGGTATCCTTGGGTGGAATTAAATAAGGTTGAGCTCACGGTGCCTGTGTTGTCCATTAGAGATTGAATTGTTGGTTAGACATTGTATAAATTTACATAATAGACAATGGCGGACCTGGCCAAATTTCGATCTGCTGCGGTTCAGACTGCAAAAGAGTTAGGATTAGATGGGCAAGTTATGGTTGCCTATGTCACGACGGAATGTGACAAATTTATTGAACGTGAAGAAAGAAGGTTTGAAGCCGAAAGAAGGTTAGAGGCTGAAAGGGAAATTAAGAAGTTACAGTCTGAGGCTGAGACTAAGAGGTTGCAGATTGAGGCTGACAAAGAGGCTAAGAAATTGGAAGCAGAAGAGAAGAAATTAGCTGCAGAAAGAGAAGAGAAGAAATTAGCTGCAGAAAGGGAAGCCGAGGAAAGAAGACAGGCTGCAGAAAGGGAAGAGAGGAAATTAGCAGCAGAAAGGGAAGCAGAAGATAAAAGATTACAAAGGGAACATGAGTTACGACTAAGGGAGTTTGAGTTTCAAGGCCATGCTCCTGAAAATGGTGCCAGTCCCTTTGCCTCTGATGCTACGGTTACTCAAGGAGCCTCAACCTCAGCTATGAATTTTCATTTAGATCATTTTGTTGAGAAAGACGATGATATTGAGAGCTACCTAAATAGGTATGAGCTATTAGCTACCACGTATGGGTTAGAGAGAGAAAGGTGGAGCTTAAAGTTATCTCAGGGACTTCGTGGGGCAGCTTATGAAGTTTTTGCAAAAATGAGCAGAGGTGATCAGGAAAATTATGATATGCTAAAGCAGGCTCTTTTGTTAAGGTATGAAAAGAATGCAGAATTCTATAGAAAAAAATTTAGGAATGCTAAACTACTGTCAGGTGAAACCTATCACCAGTTCTCTGCACGAATAGAGACATACTTGGAGAAATGGACTTCTCTGGGGAAAACCCAAGATCTTAAGGAAATGGTCCTTATAGAGCAACTAAGAGAGTCCATGGCTCCAGACCTGAGAAAGTTTCTCATGGAACAAGGTGCAGAGAGGCTGGATGAGTTGCTAAATGTTGCTGAAAGGTATCAAGCAGCTCAAGCAGAGGTAACAGGTAATAAAAAGAAACAGGTGGACAACTTTAGGGCACCACAGAACTTTAATAAATTTGATCCTAAGGATCAAAATAAAGGTAAGCACCAATTTGATAGGCCACGGTATGAAAATAAAAATAAATTCCCACAATTCGATGAAAGGAAATATAATGAAAGAAAATCTTTCAACCAAGGAAAAAGGTGGTGTAAAAATTGTCAGATGGACAATCATGACACTGACCGTTGCAGAAGGAAACCTGTGTATATGGCAACCCTTCAGGTCAGGTCGACCTCAAGACAGGAGGAGGATATTATGTTAGATACCACTCCAGAAGAGATGAGGAAGGCACAGGCTGGGGATAAAACACTCAAGCCTTGTTTCAGGAAATTGTCAACTTGTCATACAACTCCAGGCAAGGGAGATTTTTACATGAAAAACAAGTTGATGTATAGGAAGACTGGAACTAGATCCCATGGTCACGGACAGCTGGTTCTTCCAAAAAGATACAGGACAGACTTAATAAGGAGCCTACATGTGAAACCAGATGGGGACCATGAGAAGATAGGTACCATCATTCAAAAGGTGGCTCATAATTATTATTGGCCCAAAGCAAGATGGGACATTGAGAATTTTGTAGAAAGGTGTAGCATAGCACATGAGGGAACACCCACAAGTGGGAACATGGATCAGGACCTGGACACGCCATGGGGCAAAATCAGGCCTGACAATAAAAAGAAAAATAGATTTGATAAAGTGGACCAAATGAAATGGGAAGCCCCTTTTCACGGACAAGCTTCACTTAACTGTTTTACAATGGCCACTATGCGGAGAGTGCAAAAGATGTCTTACCCCAGGATAAGCCGACAATCCCTCAATCGGACTTAAACAAACTGGAGGAAGAGGATGTAGAGAGGAAATCTCTCATCAAGAATTTTAAGTGGGGAGAAAGCCCCAAGAAAAAAATTGGTAGCGGTCGTTTTGTGAATGATAATTCTGGGAGGAAAAATCATCACTATAAAGCTTCGAGTGGAAGAGACCATACCGGTGCATGGACAAATAGGTCCACACAATAAAAGGTCCACTCGAAGCTTTGTTAAGAACGTGGACTGATGAAAAGGCAGAGGAAAACATTACATCTTCATACCAGTATGTGAATGAGCTGACCACTCGGTTAAAAACTGGCTGGAAACTTGCCAATGAAAATTTGAAACAAGCCAGGAAGAAACATGCTGCCTATTATAACAGGAAGGCGAAAGACAGAAATTTGGCTGTGGGAGAAAAAGTACTGCTTCTTTTGCCTGGGAGTCAGAATAAGTTACAAATTGGATGGCAGGGTCCATATACAGTTTTAGAGAAGGTGTCTAGAACAAATTATAAGATAGATAAGAAGGGGAAAGAAAAAATCTATCATGTGAATCTCCTGAAGAAATATTTGGAAAGAGAACATCAGGAAGAGACACACTTGTTGACCTTGTCCATCGCCATGGAGATGAAAAAGGAACCACTTTCATCATTTGAATATCCATTACACCCCTGTGAGACAGCAGCACAGGTGAAAATCAGTACACATTTAACGAAAACTCAGAAAGAGAGAGTGCAACAGGTTCTAAATAATCATGCAGAGGTGTTAACAGACCGACCAGGGCATACAAACCTATTGGAATATGATATGAAACTAATAGACTCCACACCTGTCTGTATGAAACCATATTCTATTCCGTTTGCTAAGGAGAAAGCTTTGAAGGAAGAGATAGATTATCTATTGAAGGAAGGAATTATTTCGCACAGTGAGTCTTCGTATAGTTCCGGTGTTGTACTTTTAAGGAAGCCCTCTGGAGAACATAGACTCTGTATAGATTACAGGAGACTGAATGCTATTACAGAAGGACAGGTGGATCCATTGCCGGATACAAATCAGCTGTTTGCCAGACTAAATAAAGCTAAATATTTCTCAAAAGTGGATCTGAGTAAAGGATACTATCAGATTCCAGTAAAGCCTGAGGTTAGACCATACCTAGCTTTTAGTACCTCAGAAGGACACTATGAGTTTAATAGATTGCCATTTGGATTGAAGAATGCGCCTAGTGTCTTCTCTAGAATGATGAGAAAATTATTGGATCCTCTGAATAATCCCTGTATAACAAATTTTATGGATGATATCCTTATAGCAACAGAAACATTTGAGGAACACATTGACTCTCTGAACATGCTGTTTGATCGACTTAGGGAGGCAAATTTAACAGCCCGTCCAACCAAATGTTGCGTTGGATGTAAAGAATTGGAATTTTTGGGACACACAGTTTATCAGGGAAACATGACCCCTGACCCAAAGAATTTAGAAAAACTACAGAAAGCCCCGAGACCACAAACCAAGAAGGACGTGAGATCCTTTGTCTCATTATGTGGTTTCTACCAGAAGTATATAAAAAAACTTTAATTCCATATGTGCACCTTTAACGGAATTGACACGTAAAGGACATCCAGATCGCATTACATGGACACCACAATGTGAAATGACTTACCAAGAATTGAAGGAAAAGCTCACAAGTAAACCCATTTTGAAATTACCTGACTTAAGTCAAGAATTCATAGTAAGGACGGATGCAAGTAATATTGGGTTAGGTGCAACTCTACTACAGAAATCAGATGCATTGGATGGGGAATTAAGCCCAGTGGCATATGCTAGCAGAAAGTTGAATAAAGCTGAAATCAACTACTCAACTAGCGAAAAAGAATGTCTTGCAGTAATATGGGCAATAAAGAAATTCAATATTTATCTATATGGGAAGGCATTTAAGTTGCAAACAGATCACAAACCTTTATCGTTTTTAGCACAGGCTAAGCATGAGAACTCTAGGTTACTCCGATGGTCTTTGCTTCTGGCTCCATATAATTTTAGCATTGAGTATATATCTGGAAAAACCAATCTGGGAGCGGATTTTTTAAGCCGCCATCCGTGTGATGAGAATCACCGTAAACCCCAGAAATAATAATAAATTTCTCTATGTGTATATAGAATAAAGGACTGACATATAATGTCTGTTTTAAGAGGGGAGGTGTCGTGAAATATTCTAATCCACATATATAAATTATTAGGTAAATATAAAGCCTAACAAATAAAATTAATAAAGAGAAGAGCAATGGGAAAATAACAGTGCTGTCACAAAGAATGTACTCGAAATCCCCCTTGAACAGATGGACAAAAGGATAAAGAGAGAGGGGAGGGCTGAAAATCAGGAACGCATGCAACACGCTTCGCGCGATACACAAATGCTGCCATCACGCGTGTAAGACTACAAGCACTAACTTTTTTTCAGACGGACAGTGATAAAATACACTACCCTTTCCCAGAGTTAGGTTTATAAATCATAAAAAACTCTTATTAGAAAAGATAACATTAGATGGGTTTACGGTTGAAAACATAACAGTACCCAGACAGCACATCTTCGAAACAGGAGGTAGAAGAAATTGCATATTTTGAATGCAGCCACGTAGCTCCTTTAAATTTGTATTTTTGGGTTTCTTAGGGCTTGCTGACAAATAATATGTAAAACGTTACGCAAATAGTCCAGGAATTAATAAATTATACCCAAAATAAAATATTGGGGGTGCCTGACAGCATAAAATCATTTCTGCTCATAAGATTTTTTTTTAACGTGTTTGAAAAAAATTTACGTTACAGAAATAGCCTACCATGTAAACTCCAAATTGATTGGAGCGCAACAAATGAAAGCCTAACCACGATTGGTCGGGCTATAAATACTATCTTGGTTGTTAGGGGAAACGGGGAAAGGTAACATTTTTTCAAACACTTGTCGAAACGGGGCTCATTGGTCAGACTCGCTGATATACACACTTGGGAGCGTTAGTTCGAAACCACTTGTTTAAATAAGATTGATAAAGCATCAGTGCGTTGAAGCCAGCTTATATTTGGCTAAATAAAAGCCTGGAAGATAAGCAGATGGGAATTTGTGCCAGTTTGTGCCAGAATTCATTGCTAATCAACGTATCTGTGTTTATTCGTATGAATTGTGGTAAGCTTGAACCATTCAATATCTTTTAATGAAAATTGAATGTGAATTGTTGATTTATGCCTGTATATATATGTGTAGTTCAGTGGCCAACGTGAGGTAAAGCCTGTAATGCTCCAGCCTGAACAGAGGGTGTCGGAGAGAAGTAAAACGGCATGGAATGGCCAAACAGTACACTGACACCTGGATGATTGAATAGAAAGAAATAATGCTGGAATTGCAGAGGCGTAGTAACCATTAAGAAGGGTAATACTGGAATAAAGTATTTCAAATGAAGCTGACAGTTGGCCTAATGCTCTGAACTCAATGTTTGTGCTGTGTTGTGATCAGTGTAACAAGAGAGTTTAAGTTAGTTATGAAGTAGAAGGTACATCCTTCTTGATTTCAGGGACAGTGGTCTTGATGGTACTGAGCAGCACCTAGTCAGAGCTTTGCTGAATCCAGTGTCGGACAGCATACTCCTTGGTCCTTTTAGCTATCAGTGAGGTGTCTCCAGAGCCCAGAGGAGAATTCGAGCAGAGGAGTCCTTTCCTGCCGCCATCACGCCAGATAAGCTAACTTGGCCAGCTGAGCTCAACATTATGTCCCCTCATCTTGAACTGACTTTGTAAAATTAACATTAAGAGGGGAATTTACTTGTCTTAAAATCAGGAACTGTGAACATCTCCAATACTAGTCCCTAAAGACAAACTATTGAAGTCATGATGACAAATACCAACAGAGCTTGAACAAAACAAAACCAGTATTACCTCATTTTACTACTACACAACTGACACACATAGAATATTTGTAATAATATATGTCACTACAATATTCATATTAAATACATTCTGTACATAACTTGTAATTTAAATTGATTGTGATTCCTGGTTCCCTTGTAGTTGAATCAGGACACATATTCATTCATGCCAGTAATGAATACATATTGTTATTTGAAAAGTTACGAGTGACTTCTTTAAGATATTCTCATAGAGTGTTATATGTATGTGAGTGTCACAGTGTTGTTAAGAGTAGTGGATTAAATTAAATTGTTTATCTGTCTGTTGTTGTGACTTACACTTCACCATACTCATACCCTAGACACATAACGTAGCATCACACTATTCCAGAATAATTCTGACTGAGATATATAGATATGTGGTAGCAAGTAAGGTTATATATATATTACACTACTCTTATTAGATATATATACCTTCACAGCTGATCTCAGTCAGTACACTAAGTCCCCTATAAATATTTATAACATCCCACTTCACCACAATGAGGAAGGCGCAGGCTGAGGATAGGACACTCAAGCCATGTTTTAAAAAATTGCCCACATGCCACACACCTCCAAGCAAGGGAGAGTACTTTATGAAGAACAAACTATTATACAGGAAGACCGGAACTGGAACAAATGGTCACAACCAGCTGGTTCTTCCCACTTCATATAGGGATAAAGTGATGGAACTCGGGCATGCGATTCCCTTCAGTGGTCACATGGGGATCAGCGCCACAGGACAGCGTATAGCTTGTCATTACTTCTGGCCAGGGATAACGGAGGATATAAAAAGATATGTCAAAACCTGTCCAGAATGTCAAAGGGTAGCTCCAAAGCATTGGACTGCTCCTGCAACTCTAGGGGAAATGCCCATAGTGGGAACACCTTTTGAGAGGGTTGCAGTGGATATTGTGGGACCTCTCACTTGGACCAAGAGGAGGAACAGTTACATCCTTACTCTGGTGGACACTTGTTCTATGTGGGGAGAGGCGGTAGCCCTGCCATCAATTGATTCAAAACATGTAGCAGAGGCACTACTTACAATATTCACAAGATTAGGATTCCCGCATCAAATCTTGACTGATAATGGCTCACAGTTCAAGGGGAAACTAACGGAAGAAGTTTTTAAGCTATTTCAAGCCAGACACTTTCATTGTAGTCCGTACCATCCACAAGGGAACGGCCAGGTAGAGAGGTTCAATGGGACTCTCATTTCTATCCTGAGGAAGCTGGCACACGAAAAACCGGATCTGTGGAATCAATTCCTGCCCGCCGCGTTGTTTGCGTATCGGGAGGTACCACATAGTTCAACCGGGATGGCTCCCGCAACTCTGCTATTTGGGTGGCCAATAAAAGGTCCATTGGAAGCATTATTAAGGACCTGGACAGATGAGAAGGCAGAAGAGACTGTTACCTCATCGTATCAATATGTGAACGAACTGACCACTCGTCTGAAAGCTGGATGGAAACTGGCAAATGATAATTTGAGACAAGCCAGGAAGAAACATGCAGCATATTTCAATAGGAAGGCAAAGGACAGAGAACTAGCTGTGGGAGAGAAGGTGCTTCTTCTACTACCCGGCAGCCAGAATAAATTACAAATTGGATGGCAAGGTCCATATACGGTTCTAGAGAAGGTGTCTAGAACAAACTATAAAATTGACAAAAAGGGGAAGGAGAAAGTTTATCATGTAAACCTTTTAAAGAAGTATCTGGACAGACCACTCCAGGAAAGTACCCCCTTACTGACCTTGGCTATCGCAACTCAAATGCAAAAGGAACCACTCACCTCACATGAATACCCATTACATCCTTGTGAGACAGCTGCACAAGTAAAAGTCAGTAAGCACCTGACTAAAAATCAGAGGGAGAGAGTTCAACAGGTTCTGGAGGAACATACAGATATATTAACAGATAAGCCAGGACATACAAATTTGCTACAGTATGACATGAAACTGGTAGACTCAAACCCAATATGTATGAGAGCCTATTCTATTCCGTTCGCGAAGGAGAAGGCATTGAAAGAAGAAATAGATTATTTGTTGAAGGAGGGGATTATTTCACACAGTGAATCATCTTTTAGCTCCAGTGTAGTTTTGTTGAGGAAACCGTCTGGGGAACATAGACTGTGCATAGATTACAGGAAACTGAATGCTGTCACAGAAGGACAAGTGGATCCATTACCAGACACAAAACAGTTATTTGCTAGATTAAACAAGGCAAAATACTTTTCAAAGGTGGATCTTAGTAAAGGCTATTACCAGATTCCAGTGAAGCCTGAAGTTAGACCTTATTTAGCTTTTAGCACCTCGGAAGGACATTATGAATTCAACATGCTACCATTCGGATTGAAAAATGATCCGAGTGTATTTTCAAGGATGATGCGCAAATTGTTGGATCCCCTGAATAACCCATGTATCACGAATTTCATGGATGATATTCTCGTCGCCACAGAGACATTTGAAGAACACATTAACTCCCTAAAAATGTTATTTGATAGGCTTAGGGAGGCGAATTTAACTGCTAGACCAACAAAATGTTGTATTGGATGCAAAGAGTTGGAATTCTTGGGACACACTGTATATCAGGGTAACATGACCCCTGACCCCAAGAACTTGGAAAAACTGCAGAGAGCACCTAGACGACAAACAAAAAAGGACGTGCGATCATTCGTGTCGTTATGTGGATTTTACCAAAAATATATCAAAAATTTTAACTCTATATGTGCTCCTCTGACTGATCTGACTCGCAAGGGACATAAAGATAAAATAGTTTGGACTGCGCAATGTGAATTAGCTTTTCAAGAGTTAAAGGAAAAACTCACTAGCAAGCCTATTCTCAAATTGCCTGATTTGACACAGGACTTCGTGGTGAGAACAGATGCAAGTAATGTAGGCCTCGGGGCGGCTCTGTTGCAACGGTCATCTTCACCCGATGGGGAACTGAACCCAGTCGCTTATGCAAGCCGCAAATTGAATAAAGCGGAGCAAGGATATTCCACAAGCGAAAAAGAATGTTTAGCGTTAATCTGGGCAATAAAAAAGTTTCAAATCTATCTGTATGGTAGGACTTTTGTGGTCCAGACGGATCATCAGCCCCTGGTGTTCTTATCTCAGGCTAAGCATGAAAATGCTAGATTGTTGAGATGGTCTTTATTATTGCAACCCTATCAGTTTAGTATTGAGTATATCCCGGGGTCATTGAATGTCGGTGCAGATTTCCTCAGTCGGCACCCCTGTGATCAAAATTAGAGTAGTGGCAGGCGTGAGGAGTAATTTTATCTATGTGTATCACTGGTTTTGGAACTTGCCGTAGTGCATGTTCTCAGGTGGGGAGATGTGTGATGAATTTGCCGTGATACAACGTTAAAATATCTCCAAATATAAGGATAAAATGTAGGGATAAAAATAATGCGTAAGATACTAGGAGACATGCTCGTCCATGCCCGCATTTCCTACCGCCATTCAAACTAACTAGTTAGACGTGCAGTCGAAACGGTTTACCTTTTGTAGACGGGAGGGAAACGGAGATCAAAAAAGGAAAAATATGACTGAACACGTGTTTGAATCTAGCAAGGCTAAAAGACGCAATTGGTAGTAAAAGAAAAAAAATTCACGTCACTAGTTGACACAATGTAAGGAAATGGACAAAAAAAGTCCGTAGCTCTTATTCGAAACAGTCATTTTTTGGACGTTTTACGATACTTGGTTGTTTTATTTGAATTCAGCGGCAAACGCCGTAGAGAAGGTTCGCGAACAAATTTCAAAAAAACTAAACTTGAGAAAAAATATGTTTTTTCTTAATAATAGAGTTATGAATATAAAACCTAGCTAGTTTGATAGCCCATCTTAAGCAGAGAACTAATATACTTTAAATTATACAGACGGATAGATAACAAGGAAGATATTGACAAAAGACTGTGTTGTTCATATCAGACTAGCGACTGTACTGTTCATACTTTCACTAAAGTTTCAAATTTTCGTCCTTGAGACACGCAAATGCAAAAATCAAGCTGTAATGAAAGAGAGGGGGAAGGTGGAGAATTGTGGCTAAAAATAACTTAGGAGGCAGATTTGTGTAGGGTATTGCATGAAGTTGGTCCTAGAACCAAGCGTGTTTTTTATGAAAAAACAAGTAGAGACAGACGGACCAACAGACAATAACACATACTTGACTGAGATCTGACTGAAATTTGACTTTTGGTTGTAGATTTGAAAAAGTTAGGGGGGAAGTCTGTGATTGGGCAAATGTAATCATATTAGCGGGACAGAGATACGCATTTTTGCCATTTGATACAATTCTGTCCAGGGACACAGTCGGTTATTGTCTGTGGTGTTTTTCCCAGAAGATATTACATACATTTAGTGGGACGCCATCATATAGCCAGCAGCTCAGCTGAGTTTTGCTAGCAATTAACTGTGTTCTCAATTCTGAATTCTGGTAAGAATGAAAGCATTTATTTTGTATATTTTAATATTTCGAGTGATTGATACTGCCATATCATATAAAATGATTACGACAAGTAAGTGCTCGCTCTAGGTCCCCAGCCCAAGTTCAGGGTCTAGAGACAAACAAAATATATGGACGCCTAACTAAGACTATGGAAGGCGGATCTATTGTTGAGATCAGTGGGAACATATCACCTATCTTATTGAATAAAAGGAAACTATTGAACATATCACAGATGCAATGCAGTCTTTGGGGAACTGATACTATATGAAAACAACTGGGTAAGATGTGCTGTGTGGTCAAAGAGATCTGACCCATTCTGTGTAGTGTCGTTGTGTTGTGCTGTGTGTAAGAGTGGTGCAGTAGGTAGATTACTGACACATAGCACAAATTTTGTTTCAGAATTGTGAGTTTCTGTTGTGGCACTAGGTGTCGTGAGAAATTCTAATCCACATATATAAATTATCAGGTAAATGTAAAGCCTAACACATAAATTCAATAAAAAGAAAGAAGAATGGTAAAGAACAGTGCTGTCACAATGACTGTACTCGAAATCCCCCTTGTTTTCTCCTGCGTCTGCAAATTGTAACGTTTCACGTTGATAGTAAAAGCCTTCGGCAACATACACGCGTTTCCCAAACACAATAAAATGTGTACTCCCTTTCTAAGAAAAACCTTGAGATACGCAATCTGACCTAGATTTAAAATTCCATTCATGTCATTTGATACACTACGTTACCAAAAAACGAAAGACAGATGGACTAAAGATAGAAAGAAAGGGAGGGGCTGAAAGCAGGAACGCATGCAACACTAAACACGCGTCTCGCTATACAATTACTACCATCACGCGTGTAAGGCCACAAGCACTAGCTTTTTTCAAATCGACAGTGATAAACAACACTACCCATACGAGAGTTAGTTTTTAAAAACCTGAAAATTCTTATTAGGAAACATGACATTATACTGGTTTACGTTTGAAAACATTACAGTACCCAGACACCACATCGTATTCGAAGTAAACAGGAGGTAGAAGAAAGTGCATATTTTGAACGCAGCCACTTAGCTCCTTTAAATTTGTATATTTGGGTTTCTTAGGACTTGCTGACAAAGAATATGTTAAACGTTACTCAAATAGTCTAGGAATTACCAAATTATAGCCAAAAGAAATAGTGAGGGATGTCAGACAACACCCAAATCAGAATCGCTCAGTGGCAGATTTTCACCCCACCATTGTACGGGAAATGGGTCTCCATGTTAAATCCGATTTGATTGGAGCGCAATAAATGTAAGGCTAAACACGATTAGTCGGGCTATAAATACTATCTTTTGTTGTCAAGGGAAACGGGAGTAGGAGTACTTTTTTTCAAACGACTGGGTAAACATGGCACGATTGGTTAGACCCGCGAATATAGTCAATCAGAGGCGTCAGGTCCCCACCACATGTTCAAATAAACTTACTACAGAACCAGTGCGTTGAGCACCAGTGCATATTTTTCTAAATAAAAGCCTGGGACATCGGCAGATCGAAATTGTGCTATATTCAGTGCCAGTCAACGTAACTGTGTATTATTCCATGAATTGTGGTAAGCTTGATATATTCAATATCTTTTTAATGAAAATTGAATGTAAATTGATAATTTATGTCTGTATATATGTGTGGTTCAGTAGCGAACATGAGGCAAGGCCTATATAGTGCTCCAACCTGAACAGAAGGTGTCGGAGGAAAGTAAAACTGCATGGAATTGCCAAACAGTACACTGACACCTAGCTTATTGACTAGAAAGAAATAATGCTGGAATTGCAGAGGCGTAGTAACCATTAGGGAGGAATATACTGGTGTAAATTATTTCAGATGAAGCTGACAGTTGGCCTACCGCTCTGAACTCAGTGTTTGTTATGTATTGTGTTCAGTCTGTAAATAGATTATAAACTAGTTATGAAGTAGGAGGTACAACCTTCTTGTTTCAGGGACCGTGGTCCTAAAGCTATTGAGCAGCACCTGGTCTGAGCTTTGCTGAACCTAGAGGCTGACAGCATACTCCTGGGTCCAGATAGTGACCAGTGAGGTGTCTCCAGAACACAGGGAGGCTATCGAGCAGAGGAGTCTTTTCCTGCCGCCATCACGAAAGATAAGCCTATGTGGCCAGTGGATCTCAACATTATGCCCCCCCCCTCAAAATCTGACTTTATAATAAACCAGAGGGAAAATACAGTGTTTAAATTGATAGAAGCTGTGAACTTTTCCCCATACTACTTACAAGATAAACAAACACTTGAAGTCATGATGACAAATAACAACATAGCTTGAAAAAACAAAACCAGTATTACCTCATATTACTACTACACAACTGACACACATAGGATAATATTAATAAAATATGTCACTACAAGATTCATATTGATAAATTCTGTACATATAAATTGTAATTAAAATTGATTGTGATTCCTGGTTCACTTTGTAGTTGAATCAGGACATATATATTAATGAGAGTACTTAATACATATTGATATTTGAAAATTTACCAGTGACTCATTTAAGATAGTCTCATAGAATGTTACATATGTGTGAGTGTCACAGTGTTGTCAAGTGTGGTGGAATAAATTAAATTGTTTATCTGTCTGTTGTTGTTGTGACTTACACTTCATCATATACATACCCTAGACATTTAACGTAGTCATCACAATATTCCAGAATAATTCTGACTGAGGCATAATGTGGGTAGTGCCACATAAGTAATCAAGATTACACAAGCAGATGTGTGTGCCGCCTACAGTGGTGTCGGTGCAGTCTAGCATTGTATTCTAGCTACCGAGAGGAGTGGGCCACCGGAATCCAGCATCAGATCTTCACAGACAAGATGAGTGAATTAGTGGCCTGCTGAGGATTCACCAGAACTCTTAACTATTTATAAATATTTCCCCATCACAATATACGGAATTTTGGGAAATAGAACATTTTCTAAAGTCTATAAGACAATGGACAAAGCTAGTTCTAGTCACAGAGTGGGTGTGATGACACCACCCCAACAGCACATCCAGTAATAATTCTCCCAGAGACATTATAAATATAAATAATATTAACCAGTCTTAAAAAATACCTATGTACACACATTCCATTTTATTATGCCATATATTTATGCCCTAAAGACATTCCATTTATAACTCCATAACATTATTTATGCATTCCATATGTTCTGACCAAAATTCTGACCAAAATAAAACCTTGGTTCAGAACAAATAAATTTAGAAAAAATTTTAATATTGAAACTAAAACAGTCTGAGTTAGTTCAGTGTGTTATAAATTTTATTAATATTATTAGACTTATCAATTATCTGTGTGTGTTTGTATATTCTACTACAACACATTACATTTCAGTACCCTAGACTTTTAACGTAGCTACATTCATAATAGTAAAAGAGATCTGTTTGAGGTCGTAGTGGTAGTAAGAAGGGCCTTCTGTAACTCACATAAACATTTATCTCAGGAGCCTTCACAGCTGACCTCATACATTACACTAGGTAACACAACAACCATACAATACCATAAAAACCACTACACCATTGAAGTATGGTTCTCTTTTTGGCAGCTACCTTGTTTAGTTCATTTCTCAGATGCGGGAGTTTACCACCCTTGAGAGCTTGCAGGACAGACAGTGCATCTGTGAGGATGACTACCTGGTGGCAGTCAGAGTTGGTGTTATAAATCATATTTGCAGCTTGCTCTAGAGCTTGAACATCAGCTGTATAGTTGGAACAGAATTTACCAGTGGGAATGTGCCTAGTCTCATAGTGGTTGTCAGGATATGAGATAAAGATACCGGCACCTCCATTCCGAACAGCATTAGTTGCTGATCCATCTGTATAGGCATGTATCCATGATTGATCGGGATAGCTTTCTTGGATCATACTCAATGTAGCAGTTCGTTTTTGCAGATCATTATACTCACATCCACTTGTGAGACCACTGACTGGTGTATTAATTTGGAGGGCATTGCTGGCCTGCTCCCATGGTACAGGGTATAGGGTGGGCTTCAGTGGTGTTGTCTTCATGGATAGGTCTTCTTGATGCTGTCTTTTAAGTCTTTTTCCCCGATGCACAAAGCTGCTACGCTTTAGACGTCCCAATGCCAGATCATCTAGTCTTGCCTTCATTGGGTGCGTTGGCATACTGTTGTACTTTTCCATCTGGATCATGGTTTTTGTGTCTCTTCTATGGGACAATGTCTGTAATCCAGCAACCTTCTGCATCTCTGATATTGGTGTAGTTTTCATGGCTCCTGTAATGAGCCTGAGAGCTTGATTTTGCACCTTGTCCAAAGACTGCAGATGTGAGTTAGCAGCTGATGACCATGCTGCTGAGCTAAACTCTAAGTGTGGTCTTATTACTCCATTATAAATCTTCTTTAGATTTCGTTCATTTGCTCCCCAGTTGGTACCTGCTAATTTTCTGAGTATGCCTAGTCGTCTTCGGGCCTTTCCTTCTGCATTTTCAATATGCTTATTCCAAGTAAGCCTTTGGTCAAATGTCACCCCAAGATAGGTGGGGTAGCTTTCTTCCTTGATCACGGTTGTCCCTAGGTGTATGTTAGCTGCTTTGTCCTTGGGGGCGAGGGAGAACAGTGTTGTGGAGGTTTTGTCTGTGTTTATTGTGATAAGCCATTTCTCTGCCCATGACACTAGCATGTCTGCTGCCCGCTGCTTTCTATAATTTGCTGTGGTGACGTTTTCATCAGCGCACCAGAGTACTAGGTCATCTGCATATAAGGCAGCTTTCACTCCTGCGGGGAGATCTTTCACCAGGTCATTGATGTAAACAAGGAAGAGTGTTGGGGAAATTACTCCTCCTTGAGGTACCCCCTGATGGAGCAACACTTTTCTGCTCTGCAGACCGTCAAGAGTGACTCTAGTTCTCCTGTTATGCAAGTATGACTGGATCCATTTCATCATGTTGCCTTGGATTCCACTTCTCCTAAGTTTTGCAATAAGGCCATCTTTCCACACTTTGTCAAAGGCCTGCTTGAAGTCGACCCAGATCGTTAGGACCTTTTTCTTCTCCCGGAAGGCATCTTCTATTTCTTGAGACAAGTAAGTAACTTGGTCTTCTATACTGTAGCATTCTCTAAATCCAGCTTGTTCCGGCACCAGGATCTGCTCAGACTCTAAATACCATTTCAATCTGTGGTTGACTATTCGCTCCATAGTCTTCCCAACACAGCTTGTGAGACTGATTGGCTGGTAACTTGCAGCCTCGGTCTTACATTTCCCTTTCTTTAGTATGGGTATTGTGATGGCTTCTCTCCATACTTGGGGTACCGTTCCTTTCAACCAGCTGTGGTTGAATATCTCAAGCAGTTTTGTCTTTGCTGCTGAGCTCAGATTTACTAGCATTTCGTTGCTGAT
Organism: Oreohelix idahoensis; assembly: GCA_024509875.1. NCBI lineage: Eukaryota > Metazoa > Mollusca > Gastropoda > Stylommatophora > Oreohelicidae > Oreohelix > Oreohelix idahoensis. The sequence goes on along the minus strand of JAMPIV010018774.1, from coordinate 41,606 downwards.
TTTGTCTGGGCCGGGTGACTTTTGAAACTTAAGCTTGGAAATAGCGTTCTGTAGTTCTTCTAGTGTGATGGGTTCCCTCATTGGGGCAGGAGTATCTGTCTGTCCCATGGTTGCCAGTATTTCTTTTCTTATCTCTCTCTGATGGTCTATGTTAATGGGTAAGTTGTTTTCTGAACTGTATCTTCTAGCAAACAGGTCTGCAGCTTGTTTTCCTCTGAAAAGTTTGCCACCTTCATCCAATGTGATAGTCTGCCTAGGTGAGGAATGCTCTTCATTTAGAGACTTGACTAATCTCCAAAGTTTCCTGCCGTCTTTCTCAAGGTTCAGCGATGCCGTTTTAGTTCTCCAGCTTTTTCGTTTTTCTTCTAGCTTTGTCCTCTGAAACTCTGCTACAGCCTTTTTCCATTTGTTGTGAGTTTCAAGTGAAGGCTGAGACTCTGCCTCCTTTCTAGCCCTGTCCATAGCTTCCTGACGTTCTTGGAGTGTGCTGGACCAGTATGGTATGTAGTTACGCCGGCATCCTTTGGGAATGGTTTCTTTTGCAGCTTGTAGTATGCATCTGTTGAAGTCTTTTACCACTTCATTAATGTCTCTGTTCTGTACCTTGAGGGTAGACAGCAGCGTGTTTACCTGATGCCTGAATAAACCCCAGTTGGCTTTTTTGTAGTTCCATCTTGTAATGGCTGGGCCTGTACTGAGAGTTGCACTCTGGACAGTAAGAAAGATTGGGCGATGGTCGCTTCCCCCTATATGGTCTCCTACTTCTCTACTAATAGATCCAGCTATATCTGGGGTGGCGAAGGCAAGATCTGGTGTTGAAGTTGTGTGCCATCCTCTGGAGTAGAAGGTAGGAGTATCTGTGGCATTATTGACTAGGATTAGGGAGTGATCATCTTGCCATGTTTCAACCTCTTCATCTCTGTGATCTAGATGGTTATAGCCCCAGCTCTGGGAGTGGCTATTAAAGTCTCCAACTGCTATAAAGTTGGTGGCTGGTACCTGTATAGAGCTGAGACTCAGGGGTTTGTTGTTTGGACAGTAATAGTTCAGGAGTTCTATTTCCATCTTGTCTACCTTTATCTGCAACAGCTGATATTCTGCTCCATCCATGAAGGTTTTCCTTTCGTGTGCAGGAATGTTATTCCTTACAAGAGTAAGTACTCCTCCTTTTCGTCTATCTTGTCTGTCAGATCTGAAGCATTGATATCCCCTTATTTTAAAGGTTTGATCTGCTTTCAAGTGAGTCTCTTGGATACAGCAAACACTGACTTGCTTCTCATACAAGATGTTTTCCAGCTCTGTCTTTTTGCTGTATCCAACCTGCTTGCTGTTCGCTCCCTCTGCATTCCAGTGCATCATGACAAGGGGCACTCTGGGTTTCTCTTTTTCTGTTTTGTTTCGGTCAGTAGTTCTCCTCCGCCGTCTGCTGACTCCACAAGACGGTCTAGAGGGTCCTCCAGTAGCTGAGGGTGGGCTCTGTCGAGGCTCAGAGCCCGGCACTGCACCTGCCTGGTGGAGCTCCACAGGGCGAATACCAGTACGAGATTTATTTGACGGTGTACTCATCCATAAAAAAGAAGCGAGTTGCGTGATACTGTGGTTTCCGGTGCGCCTTCTGGCCCAGTATCTACGACTTTAGCACCTCTTCAACGGGAGAGTGGGCTCATCCCTAATCTGTTTATGTTCCCAGTAGTAGACTATTCGCAAGCAGCCTGGGGGTGTCACTGCTCTGCGCGGACCTTGTTTACCGAGGCGGCGTCCGAGCTCGTATGGTTAAAATATGGTTGCGTTATCTTCAAAATAGTAAAATAATGAATAAAAGGGCAAAAAATATGCCAAATAATAGCGATGAGTGAGAGGTAGAGAAAAATGAAGAAAAAGGTGATACTGCCGGAGTGGACGTGAGATCGCACAACCGTATCGTCACATGACCACAGGAGAATTAGTGCCGTCATCGGGACATTCAGGAGGAGAACAACATAATTATTCCTCCCCCCACACACACATCATGTTTTGGCGGGTTACTTGCGCATATCAAAATAAGAATTCAAACGTTAAGAGAAACTTTGATGGCTTGGTAAAACATAGGGAAATCAAAGGAAATCAAGTTCAGCACACACAAAAAAAAGAATTCAAAAGTTCCGAGAAACTAACTGTACTGGGAAAATATAGGGACATCAAAGGAAATCTAGTCCAACACACACACACAAATAAAAATAAATGAATAAAAAAAAATAAGAATCTCCAAACCTAAAGTCATGGAAGTCTTAGTAGTACAGCCCTCAGATGTCGAAAGTAACAAAAATGTAACACCAAGAAGTTTCATAAATAGATGCTTGCATAGAATAAGAGGATTGAAATGATATGACCAGATCGCCAATGTGGAATTGATGACAAGAACCAGACAAGTGTCTGCAAAGCAAGATTTGAAATAAAATGTCCCCTGCCGTTGGATAAGACGCATACTTAGGAAACATGCTTATAGCATTACAGGGCGGTCCTATTGTCTGGAATCCCCTGAGTAAGGAATGTAGAAGAAGATAGAGAAAAGACAAAGAGAAAGGAACAAGATAAATGAATGGGATTTTTAAGAACGACATTGAAAGAACTTGACCTTTGAAACTCTTGATCCCTAACACTAGATGATGTTAGGAAAATGCTCTTTCTTCGGAGGCCAGATAAGTGGAACACCTTATATGGAGCAAAAGAACAACTTGCGAAAACATGCAGATACCACTACATGGCAGTGAGCCGAAGGGCGAAAGCCAACATGCTGCTGGATCAGTAAGAACTACAATATATATTCAATCATCATGTGACGTATTCTTTCCAGAACGTTGTCTCCATTACAGCTGCTCTGAACGCATCACGATTCTGGGCAAGTCGACCTGCATCAGCCAAAGACAAGTTCAGACTCTCTGTGATGTCCTGGGTCCACCGTCGTCTAGGTCGACCCCTTCCCCTTTTTCCAGGGACCATGCCTTCCATCACTGTTTTTTCCAGACTATTATGTCTTTTTATATGACCGAAAAATTTCAGCTTCCTTATTGCGATGGTATTTAGGAGCCAATGTTCCTGTACGTTTAGTGAGTGCAGTACTTCTCTGTTGGTCTTTTTTTCTGTCCAGGGTATTCTCAACATCCTTCTGTAGCATTTCATTTCGAATGATGTAATCTTTTTTGCAACTGTTTTATTGAGTGTCCAAGTCTCGCAGCCGTATGTTGCTACTGGGAATATACATGCTCTGATCAGTTGTAACTTTGTTTCTTTGCTTGTGCCTTGCCATAGGTTTTTCATCTGTATTAGCTTATATGAAGCAATTGCAAGTCTTCTTTTAATTCCCGTCATTTGCGCACTTTTTCTATTTTCGAGAGAGTACATTAACTTCCGACCACAGCTAAGGGGGTGCAACTGTGGTTGAAAGTTAGACAATAATTGTATTGTTTCCCCTTATATGTACTCTCGCAAAAATAGAAAAGTGTGACAGTGTGCATTAAATCAACAGACATTCAAGATACTCTTCTGTCCAATTTCATTCGGGAAACGGATTTAACTAATCATTTTTCTTAAAAATAACCTTAAAATGTAAGTTTCTGATTGTTTCTTCATGACAAGAAGCTCGCACAGGAACATCGTTACAGAGGTTATAAAGAATTCAGAGCACTTTCACTTGGACCGTTTGTGTTGCACGCAGATCTTCGTTACCTAAGTAGCAACGACAAAGGCAGGGTAACTTTATATGTATACTGTTCAAAAAAAAAAGGCATAGCTACTGAAGGCACACACATAGCCATAATTTTGACATTCAATAACTTTTTTACTTTAATGAGTTAATTGTTCAAATTGCACACAAGAATACCTTAGGGTTCAACCAATCAATTGACAGTTGTTTTGCATCTGGGTCACGAGAGTTTTTTGGCGTACGGGCTTTCCCGTTAGTATGGTGTGTGGCCTCCTCTTGCATCGATCAGCGACTGGCATCTCCTGGGCATGGATGCGATCAGACGTCTGATGTGGGCCTGTGGGATGGCTGCCCACTCTTCCTGGAGTGCCTGGAACAGATCACGACGATTGGCTGGAGCAACGTCTCGGCAACAAACACGTCTATGCAGCTCATCCCACAGGTGCTCAATCGGACTCATGTCTGGAGACAGGGATGGCCAGGGAAGGGTGAGAATGTTGTTGGCAGTCAGGAACTGCGTGGTCAACCGTGCACAATGGGGTCTGGCGTTGTCCTGTTGAAACACAGACCTTTGGGCAGCCAAAAGTGTAAGGACATGGGGTCGAAGAATTTCATTAACGTATCGTTGCGAATTCAAGCCTCCTTCAAATGTGCACCAATTGACTCCTTCCGTTGTAACTGATCATTCCCCACACCATTGCACCTCCACCATCGTGCGGCGGAGCTTCATCAACGCAATTTTGGGTAAAACGTTCATTTCGCCTACGGTAGACCCTACGCCGTCTATCATGACGCTGCAACAAAAAGAAAGATTCGTCACTAAACCAGACACGTCTCCATTGATTGTCAGCTGCCCAGGGACGATGCTGGTTGGCCCAAAGAAGTCGATTTTGGCCATGGCGGCGCGTAAGGACAGGTCCTCGGTGAGGTCGTTGTGCCCAAAGCCCAGCGTCATGCAGTCTATTCCGGACAGTTTGATCAGACACATGACGTCCTGCGGGCAATGACTGGGCAGTTGAGGAAGCTGTTGTAAACCTGTCTCTGAGGTGACGAAGCCGAATAAAGCGATCCTCGGCTGCTGTTGTCACTCTGGGTCGTCCACTGCGATGCCGGTCTTCAACTGAGCCAGTGGCTTGGAACCGGTGCCAAAGTCGACTGATGGTACTCTGATGCACGTTTAGATGCCTGGCAACCTGACTTTGACTTTCGCCTGCATGCAGTCGGCCAATAGCAATGTTCCTTAAATGTATCGATAGAGACGCCATAAATGTCTGCTTGAAAATGAACTGAATTTTTTGTGTGTAGCGTTATCCTTTTATAGGGTTTCAGTTGCGTAGTCAGTGAACAGTGTTCACCACAAATTTTGTTGCTTTCACGTGCGCGCAACATGAGCTGTGGTCAAAAATTGTGTCATAAACACTAATGACCACTGCGTTGTAACGATTACAAAAACGAACGCAATTCAGGTCAACACGTGCATTTGACACTGTAAAGAACATTTGAGGCTGGTTTTTATATACCCTAGCACCAAATTTTACTTACAAACTCATAAAAACGCGCCCTCGGATAGCTATGCGTTTCATTTTTTGAACAGTATAGTATAGTGCTAATAACGCGTCAAGTTGAAGGGGGATAAGCATGAAAATAATTACACTGTGGTAATTATTATTGCATATTGCATCCCTTTGATTCACAGCATAAGAGCGGGTCAAAAATACTTACTAATAGAACTTAACGTTGGGACCCAAGACGCATCAAAAGTGAGTAATGCAGTAAGCGACCCATAGCTTGATTGCCTGCGTCAGGGTCAGCGAACCAGAGCTGACCAAGACCCTACTCCACCTCCACGTGGTGGTCCTGGAAACAGGCTGCATCACTGCAGTCTGGCTGAGGAGTAGGGATCGAAGAGGGAAGGCAAACCCGGTCCCAAAAAATGCCGTGCTGAAGTCGGATGTGTCGGCCGAAAGGTGCAGATATCGCAGCTCCGGTGTAAACAGACACAACGCAACCAACGTCCTTTTCAGGACGAACGAGGAAGAAGAAGAAAAAGTAACGGGTGGTTTCTGTAGCTGGAGGTTTGTTGATGATGAGGTTGGCAGCCTCATGTACAACCTCATATTAGTCACTTCCGGCCAGAGGTAGCCGAAGTTATATTCTTTCTTTATCTCCTAATACAGTGGTTCTCAACGTGTGCCATTTAGTCCCCCAGACGCCCATGCCATATTCCTAAGGGGCCACAGTAAGATGGTAAAGTACCTTTTCCCAGCTAACAGCAAATATGAGGGGGGGGGGGGGGGGGGGCAGAGGTATATGAGGCTCAGAAAGGGGGCATGAGCCAAAAAGAACCCCTGTCCTAAATAGACCCGCTTGACCTACACGTTTTAATTTGGAAACACTTTCAGAATTGAATTTGTGCAGGGCAGAAATGTAAACAAGCGATAATGCCTATTTCTTTACCCTGGTGACATAAAGGTTTCGTTCGTTCGTTCGTTCTCTCGCTAGCTCACTCGCTTGCTCGTCCGCTCGCTCGTTCGTTCGTTCACTCGTTCCTTCGTTCGTTCACTCGCTCGTTCGTTCGTTCATCTGTTCATTCGTTCATTCGTAGCTCGACCATTCAGTACATATTACTTTTCCTCGAGGCTCTCTATTCATGTTTTTAATTATCTATTTATGGATAACACAAAATACTAGTCACAGACGTGCTGTCTTTTCTGTTCTTGACATCTTCACTCTGTTTTCTCTATACTATTGTCATAAATCTTTCTTCATCATCATCAGGGCTGGATTAACCATTAAGCGAAATAAGCACGTGCTTAGGGCACTAAAGGAAGCGGGGGTCACCACAGAGTTTTTCCCCCTAGCTACCATGCCCTTAACTCTTAACTCTTTCACTGCCACATTCGACTTTAGTCGAATTTGTTGTAATTGCCCTTATCTGCCGTGTTTACCTAGTTATAAGTAAATAATTTGCTTATATTGCTCACTCTATTTGGTGTAAAAATTTAAAAAAAAAGAGTTTTTATTTAATATAGTTGGGGGGTCTGGCCTGGAAGAAAACTAAATTTTTCAATCTCTTATTTGACCTTCAGCTCTTATTGAGTCTTAATGTCTTGTCAGTTGAGCAATGGAAGGTCAAGGGGAGTACCATTGTTGGGCTGTGCTTAGGGCATCAGTTAGCCTCAATCCGGGCCTGATCATCATCATCATCATCATCATTATCATTACCTCCTTTTTTGTTCTCTACAAAGTGTGAAGCCACTACTGCAGCCGGTTCTCTTGCAGGAAGCTTATACCCTAACACTCGTGCTCGTGCAGGAGTGGTTTCTGTGGTAACGTGTTTTACGTGATGAGGTTTATCAGTCCCGTGCTAACCTATTTTTTAATCCCCTCTTTACAATTTGCTTACCTCCGAAATGGGTACCTCCGAAATCGGCGAGTATCTGCCTGAATGGCGAGGGACACCTGCCTCCGTGCAAGAAGAAATGGATACTCAGGTAAAATCAGTCTCAGGTGAGACATACTAACCTGAGATTTCACCTCCAGTAATAGTGGGCGTACGAAAAAGAAAAAAAAATGCTAGAGAGAACAGTGGTCTTATTCTTTCTCCTGCTTCTTTAAGTACCATGCCTACTGGCGTAGGAGATCATGTCTCTCCACAACTTCCTGTCTATAGTATAATGTATCAATTCTGCTGTTAACATCTTTCCATGCCATGATGTCAAACTGTCGAGTATTTGCTCTCTTTGTCTTCCCCTATCGTTTTTTTTCCTTCAATCTTACCTGATGTTGCGATATACTCCAGCTTTCCTCTTCTCATAACATGCCCGAAAAAAAGTGGATTGCTTCTTTCTAACTTGTGAAATGTTTCCTTTGCGCATTGGCCTCTTTCATGACATCCTCATTACTCTTTTTATCTGTCCATGGTATTTTTAACATTCTTCTGTAAAACCACATCTCTGTGGCCTCTAGTGCCTTCCCTACTTGTTAACTAACTGTCCGTGACTCACTCCCAAACGTCAGAATTGGTTCTATATAACACTGAAGAACACTTTTTCTTACTTCCATTGACAAAGAAGTGTTGCATAAAATACTCTTCACTTTATAGAATGCTGTTTTTGCCTGAGCTATTCTGCTCTTCACTTCTGAGATGCATCTTCCATCCGTTGTTATTAATGTGCCTAGGTATTTCTGCTGCTAAGAGACAACAATAATAATAATAATAATAAATTCTTTAAGCGCCAAACACGGCGCATAAGGCAGAAACCAGTGCTCTCCAGGTTGTTCGTTGTGACGCCACTCCTCTTAACTCTTGCACATTATTTAGGCCCAACGTTCTTCCTTCTCTTATTATTGTTCTTCTAAGAGTTTCTTTTGGTCTTCCTTTTTTCCTCTTACCCTCAGGAACCCAAGTGAGCGCCTGTAGATAAAGAAGAGGCAAATCGTCTTTATTATAGATACGTTCTCCCAACCTTCCATGCCATCAGAATATAGTTTTCATGTTTTATTATTTTCGTGACTAACTATTCTTTTAACTATAAGTAATTCTAAATTAACTTTTTTTTACAGCTATAACTAATTTTAAATTAACTGTTCTTTTTACTACAGCTAATTTTGAATCAGATGTTCTTTTAGCTGTAACTAATTTGAAATTAACTGTTCTTTGATTACTTTAAATGTAGGGGTCGGAGTGGCTAATGATATATATATATATATATATATATATATATATATATATATATATATATATATATATATATATATATATATATATATATATATATATATATATATATATATATGTATATATATATATCTATATATATATATATATATATATATCTTTTGCAACGCAGCACACTTAGAAGCAAATATAAAAAAACTGTATATACAGCTTCGCTTTATTGCGCTTCGCTTTCTTGCGCTTCGCAGATATTGCGCTTTTCTTCCAATTATTCATGATTATTTATTAGAGCGTGCCTTCTTCTTCCGATAGATTTTGGCTCTCCACCATCAAAAAGATTACGATTCGCTGAAGGCTCAGATGATGAATATTAGCATTTTTTTTTTGGTTGCAATAAAGTATTTTTTTAATTTTATAGTACATTGCTCTTTTTTGAGACTCTGTGAGCAATGCGATATTTTTTGCACTTAATAGACATAGCATAAACATAATTTTAGGCTTTTATATACCAAAAAAAAGGGGCGTGACCCGCTTTATTGCGATATTCGCTTTATTGCGGTGGTCTGGAACCGAACCCGCAATATCTCCGAGGTATGCCTATATATATATATATATATATATATATATATATATATATATATATATATATATATATATATATATATATATATATATGTTGGGTTTGTTTTGTTGTATATATATATATATATATATATATATATATATATATATATATATAATTATATATATTAATTGTTGCTTTTCCCCTGTCTAAAAGCATTCGCTTCAGATGATGAATATTAGCATTTTTTTTTTGGTTGCAATAAAGTATTTTTTTAATTTTATAGTACATTGCTCTTTTTAGACCTAGCGATATTGTGCACTTAATAGACATAGCATAAACATAATTTTAGGCTTTTATATACCAAAAAAAAGGGGCGTGACCCGCTTTATTGCGATATTCGCTTTATTGCGGTGGTCTGGAACCGAACCCGCAATATCTCCGAGGTATGCCTGTATATATATATATATATATATATATAGATATATATATATATATATATATATATATATATATATATATATATATATATATATATATATATATATATATATATATATATATATATATATATATATATATATATTTCAATTGTTGCTTTCCCCTGTCTAAAAGCACTTTCTTCCGACTCACTGGGTCTGAAATAAATGCTCAGGGAAGGTAAAAATTCTGAGGAAGATGAAGTGGTGGAAGGTAGAGCTAAAATACTGTGCTCTGGTTCTAGGCTCTCCCAAGGAAATGTCACGTCGTGCACAGAGCCTCTTTTCATCTCCCCCCTGCCTATCACTGGGTCCATAGTGAAATCCTCCTGCATGCAGTCAATCAGGCCAAAGCCAAAGAATCACGTCTGGTGCTCAAGTGACTTCTCCAAGCTTAGTTTGCAATGCTGTGTTCTTAACAAGTTTCACTACAGGGGGATTCCATGGAAGTGTGTGGATTATTTCAAGAGTCAATGAGGGTGTAATTAGCCTCACAGATTTGAGGTTCACTTCCACAAATGTATATTGTAGCATTGTGCGCAGCTGGTGGTCATATAAAGATGACACCAGATATGCCTCCATGCATATTCACCAAAAATGAACTGTAATTAAAATTAACTCAGTTGATAGTCTTCTGTTTTGTGCGGTTGTTGTTCTGGTTGTTGATGCTGTTGTTGTAGTTGATTAGCCTCTTTTTTATATTTCACACTGTTTGCGTCGTGACGTTCCAGCTGTGACTAATACTGGTTTCCAACTCAATACACGGAGAGTGGCCTGGTGTGCTGTTGTGTTCGGTTATTAGCTTTGATAAACTTTCTTCTGTTCACCTGCTAAGACAAACGCCATAGGTCATGCTAGAAAGTTGCCGATAGGTGTAGGCGATCATGTCTCATCATAGCTTCCTTTCCATAATGCTATTTATTGATTATGTTGGCTATTGTTGAAGTCTGAAGTATCTCTCCTTGTCGTCCTCTGTTTCCTTATGCCAGCTGTGTATGTTGTGACAGACAGAAAGAAAAAGAAAGAAAGATAGGTAGAAAGAAAATACAAGACAACAGAAAAGTTACGGATATGACAGGTTCACTGGGGAATAAGATCGAGGGACCTTTCCAAAGGCGCCGTAGCCTTGCTGCTAAAATAAAATGAATCGTGAAAGGACACACAGCCAACTACGCAAACACCCCCACCTCCCTTTTTAAAAAAAATTGCCACATTGTCGGTAGTCATTCTCACGAATATCTATTAGTACAAAGTGTTCTGGAATATACATTCTAGAAATATTTTTCTGATATCTCACAGAAGTTTAATTGTCGGTCCTCGCCACGTGTATTGGGGGGGGGGGGAAAAGGGGGGGGGTGTTTCGGAGGAATTTATGAGAGACAAAACTCACTATTCAACCGGTCCTATGCAGAATTTGTTTAGTCCTTTATCTAACAAAAAAACCTGGTATGAGGTTGTCGCCATCAAGTCCAAACGCCTTTGGTTGCCTTCCGCGATTAGCCGTATCAGAACAGTGGGCCAATTCATTGTGTCCCCGACCTATTGATCACATAAATCTGGGCCGCAAAGAAATATGGCCACTGTTCCCCGCGACTCGAACGACCATAAAAAATTGTTTTCCCGCAGAAGCACACAGGCGAGGAATTTTAATGCCGCATTGTAAATTATTAGTATTCATTAAAATGCCAAAGAGGCCTTTCACCCCACTCCACGCCACCCCTTCACGTCTCTGAAATCGTACTTACGTTTCAAATAACACCAATCCCGTGCTACTTCGCGCCACCGCAACAAAACGCTTTCTTTATTATAATATGTTTTTGTTATTTTGACAGATGTTAGTCGCTGGTCGTTGGTAAACAAATCCAGAGACCAGCTTTTTCAGAATCTGCTACCACAGTGAAAAGCATTCTTTGTAATCGTTTTAATTCTGTTTAACAATGTTGGTTTGTTTGTTGTCAATAAACAAGTAGGAAAAATATTTTATGTTCATCTACTAACAAAATACTTTCAATGTAAACTCGCTCTGTTTTCTTTTCTTTAAAAAAAATTAACTTACATTAGCTGTTGGTTGTGTCGATAAACAAAAAACGAAAGAAATCATTTCAACTAATGCAGCTTCAGCAAACACTTTATTTCGAATCATTGTTATTATCTGTAACGGTGCTTGTCGTTTTACGTTGATAATCGTATCCCAAAGGAAAACGTTCATACTATCTACTGCTACGTTTAAAAAAAAAAAGAGTATTTTGTTATAAATTTTCAAAATTTTTAATGACTTTAATTGTTCATTGTACCGACAAACAGGTAGGTCCACAAAATTTTAATTGAAATAACAAAAACGAACGCACCCAGCCAGTAACACACACTCCGTCCTTTCTTAAACATCGGCGTGAATTAGTGAATTGTTTGTGTATGTAGAAAATAAACCACGCTTAATTTAAATATAACAAATTCATTCTTCACCACTTCGGCAATTCTTTGTGTGACAATACTTGTGGTTGTCGGGGTAATGTGATAGGGATGGGTTATTTTGCTACAAAGCCCGATGGTGACAGATAAGTAGCCCGCGCTCCTTAAGAAAAAAATGAACGCAATTGAGTAGCTCATGTCTGCGAAAAAGAATCTAAAAAAAAAACACATAAAGAAATATTAGTCATTCTTGGGAGAAAGAATCGCTGATGATTTAAATGCTCAAACATTCTTTCTAAAAATATTTCGCCCAGCACAAATCCTTACTGACGAGGCCGCGACTTGGCCTCAGCTGACTCAAGATCAACCAGGCGAACCCGGTCCGTGCTTGGTGATGCAAATCGTCTTGCCCAAGGGCTTTTAACCGTTTTCGCATTACATTGATCCACGAAGCTGTGTGGGTATACAGCGTGTAGGCGTGACGTGTTTTAGCTAGTGGTTTGGTATAATGAAACATAGTAGCGTCATGCTCAACTGTAAATGGGTACCGGCTCTGTTCTTGAGTTAGGGAAGGCAAAGGCAGCGAGGACAGGAACTGGTCACCCCACATCATAAAGTTAGACCAAGTATAGTGAAGTCTCTAACACTTTACTCTTGCTATGAGACTACATTTACCTTTATCTGGTATAAGATTTTTGTTTTAAATACAGGGTGTCCATAAAAGATTGTACCCTTTTCAAAAAAATTATTCTCGGCCCCATGATGTGGTACGAGGATGCTTTCTATCACAAAAATAAGATAATTTCTGCAAGTTTTTAAGCATACCTTACAAACACTAAAAAAGAATGCACCTATTTCTTTTTTTTTTTTTCACCTACTTGACCATTGTGTTGAGAGACATGTAACAATTACCGGTTGCAACTCAACTGCGAAAGTTTCACTTGAAATACCCGCTGCGCACATGCGCACTTTTTTTGAGTCTCTGTAAGGTATGCTTAAAAACTTGCAGAGATTAAGTTACTTTTGTGAAAGAAAGCATCCTCGTACCACGTCATGGGGCCGAGAATAATGTTTTTGAAAAGGGTACAATCTTTTATGGACACCCTGTATAAGCAACTTCAAATTCGCTTCTTCTTAAGTCAAGAAATTAAATAATAAAAAAAAGATTAACTGAAATTGGCAAACATTTCTTCTTCTTCTTTGATCCTTAGCCGCCGACTGTCAAAGCAGTCAGTAGCCATCACGCCTAGTGGCGTCTTGAAGGGCAACAACAAATTTAGTCCACTCTTTTGTCCGTGCCGTTCCTGCTGTCCCCGAAGAGACAAACGAAGAATAAGATAACTTTTCCCTAAGGCATGTCGGTAGAGGCGACTAATATGAGGTTGTGGATGAGGCTGGCAACCTCATCATGAATTAAGTGCTACAAGAACCGTCGCTGCAAGAATTCATGAATGTATTAATGCCGACTTCTCTGCAAAGAAACCAGCTGCAATCGTGGCTCCACGTTCTATAATGAACGAAAATGAATTCGATGAAGGAGGAGGAAAAAGAGGATAAGAACAAGAAGAAGAACAAGAGAAAGAAGAAGTTACTTCAATTTCATAAAAGATAATCACGTTTTCTACCTTGAAAGCATAGACTTTTTAACCGCAAGCTGCTTAGTAACAATTTGATGAAGGAAAATTGACTAACAAAGGCAATATTACTAACGCACAGGAAAAATACAGCCCACGTTACTACCACAATGAATTCGTTAGGTACAGTACGGACGAAAACAGTACAGAAAAGATAATCCGCATGCATACAATTAGTCTGGAAGGAAGAGCTGGAGAAGAGAGGGATGATCATAAGCAGCTCGAAAACAAAAACCATATTGATATCACGAGAGGAAAGAAGACATCAGATTAAGCTGGGAGAACAGGTCCTGGAGCAGGTCGACCACTTTAAATACCTTGGAGCTGTCATAGACTGGAAGGGAGGCATCAAAGAAGAGTTGGCTACCCGAAGAGCAGCAGCTGGGAGACTTTTTCAAGCCATAAATCGAGGATTCCTCAGCAAGAGAGAGGTTGGTAAGAAGACGAAGATGGCTGTATACCGCTCCACCTATGTCCCAGTCTTGACATATGGATGCGAGTCATGGGCAATGACTACAACCCACAAAAGCCAGATCTAAACCTCAGAAATGAGGTATCTAAGGAAGGTGGTTGAAGTAACAAGAAGATGCATGGCCCGCAACCAAACGATACGTCAAGGCCTAAAAACCCAACCCCTGCAGACCCAAGTAGAACAGTCCCAACTGAGATGGTTTGGCCATGTCTTCAGAATGGGAAAAGATCGGCTACCACGGCAAGCATAGGAAACTAAGAGCCATGGATCCAGACCTCCAGGACAACCCAAAGTCCGCTGGGAGGACAACATTAGACAATCTTTGAAGGACCGAGAACTAGAATGGAACCAGGCCAGGAGGAAGACAGCCGATAGAATAGTCTGGTGCTCTCTTACAAACCTTTACACCTCACGGTAGAAGAGGACCGACTAAGTAGTAGCATACAATTAGGGGAAACATAATATGCACAATATGATGGCATTAGATGCGGCTGTACAGTTCTGTTTGAACGAAAACCCCAGTGTTATTCAAAGCCCGATGAGTTACTTTCTTTCAGTTACAAAGAAGTAAATTGCTATTTCAGCTGTGGGGAAAGATGGCTCATTCAACATCATTGACAATACTAGTTAGCATACGTTGCAGCTTTCATCATATTATCTAGAACAGTGGTTCCCAAACGTTTTTTCTGTCGACCCAATTTTTTTTTGGGTGTTTGTTTGTTTGTTTGTTTGTTTGTTTGTTTTTTAACTTCTCGCGACCCTTCGAGTACATAATTAGTTAATTTTTCCTTCCTTAGACTTCCCTGCAACACTACTGAAGACGTTAACGACTCTAATAATGGTGGCAGTCCTGGGTTTGAGAACGATTGGTCCAGAATGGCCTTTCTCAACCTTTTTGTCCTAGAGGATCCCTTGAAATAATTATCAGGTCTCAGGGAACCCTTGCGAGCAAAAATTGTTATATCTACAGCTCATGGTACGTTAGCGTGATCAGTAAGTTGTAAATACAATAATCCAATAACAAACAATTAGGTATAAAATGGACAAATGGAAAATTCCTGGGGGACCTAGATTTCGCAGATGATTTAGCATTCTTAAGTTCAACACCCAGACAATCCCAAGAAGCAGTAAATAATTTGTGTCATCTTTCGGTTAAAATAGGTCTCCAAATAAATGCCTCTAAAACTAAAGTTATGAACTTTTCTAACGAGACCTTTAATATCATCCTGAACGGGGAAAAACTACAGAAAGTTGAAAGTTTCAATTATTTAGTCAGTAAAATGACTCAGGATGGTGACACAGCAAGAGAAATTCATACTAGAATTGCTTTGGCAGCTAGCGCCTTCAATAGATTATCTAACATTTGGAAATTACGATCATTGAATATACACGGGGATTGGCATAAGTCTTGGGCCTGACCATGAAGGAGTCACAGGAGGAAGATGAAACTTGGCACATTTAAAGTTCATCATATTTGCACTGAATGTGTAAAGTACGCGTTTTTTTCTTCAATGGGTTTTCCAGCTACGGTGCACGGCGCAATGTACCCTATTGACCGGATCTGCTGCTCCAAAGATTTGACAAAACAATGGAAAAGAAGGAGGCCAGAGCTGTGATGAAATTTCTGATGTTTCAGGAAAAAACACCTACATTGTTTGGAGACCGTGGTGACAGTAGAGACTTGGGTACACCATTATGACCCCGAATCCAAAATTACCAGCATGCAATAGAAAACCCCGGGCTCCCCAACACCTGTCAAGCCGAGGGCGCAGAAATCTGAAGGAAAAGTGATGCTGACTGTTTTTTGGGATGGCAAAGGTGTCCTTTTGAAAGATTATCTGCCTCGTGGCAACACAGTTAATGGACAGTACTATGCAGATCTTCTCACAAAACTAAGAAAGGTTGTGACCAGGAAACGAGGGATAACGCGCACTCAAAATCTTCCTTTGCTTCAAGACAACGCGCCCTCTCACAAAGCACGGCTTGTGCAGCTAGCAGCCAACGATTTGAATATTGAAATTCTTCCACTTACTTACTTACTTAGTCGTTCCCCTTCTACCGTGAGGTGTAGAGGTTTGGAAGAGAGAGCGCCAGACCATTCTATCAGCTGTCTTCTTCCTGGCCTGGTTCCATTCTAGTCCACGGTCCTTCAAAGATTGTCTAATGTTGTCCTCCCAGCGGACTCTGGGTCGTCCTGGAGGTCTGGATCCCTGGCTCTTTGTTTCCCATGCTTGTCGTGGTAGCCGATCTTCTCCCATTCTGCAGACATGGCCAAACCATCTTAGTTGGGGACTGTTCTATTTGGGTCCTGCAGCAGGATGGGATTTTAGGCCTTGACGGATCGTCTGGTTGCGGACCATGTCTCTTCTTGTTACTTCAACCACTTTCCTCAGATACCTCATTTCT
This sequence comes from Oreohelix idahoensis, assembly GCA_024509875.1. Lineage (NCBI taxonomy): Eukaryota > Metazoa > Mollusca > Gastropoda > Stylommatophora > Oreohelicidae > Oreohelix > Oreohelix idahoensis. Next base: position 25,281 of record JAMPIV010018774.1, on the reverse strand, counting down.
GAGGTTTGGATCTGGCTTTTGTGGGTTGTAGTCATTGCCCACGACTCGCATCCATATGTCAAGACTGGGACATAGGTGGAGCGGTATACAGCCATCTTCGTTTTCTTGCCAACCTCTTTCTTGCTGAGGAATCCACGATTTATGGCCTGAAAAAGTCTCCCAGCCGCTGCTTTTCGAGTGGCCAACTCTTCTTTGATGCCTCCCTTTCGGTCTATAATAGCTCCGAGATATTTAAAGTGGTCGACCTGCTCCAGGACCTGTTCTCCCCACTTTATCTGATGTTTTCTTTCTTCTCGTGATATCACCATGGATTTTGTTTTAGAGCTGCTTATGACCATCCCTCTCTTCTCCAGCTCTTCCTTCCAGACTTGCAGGTTGGATTGGGGATGTGCCTCTGATTTAGCAATCAGGGCAACATCATCAGCAAATGCCATCTCCGAAATATAGACCTGTCTCATCTTCCAGTACCCCACTGAATACTTTCTTGTTCTCTCCTTACCTGCCTTGATGACATCGTCCATAAGGAGTATGAAGAGGTAAGGTGATAGGATATCACCTTGTCTTACACCAGTGGTGGTCCTGAACTCTTCTGACTTATGGTTTGCTGTCCTCACATAATTTCTGCAAGTCTTGTAGAAGCTCTGTATAGCATGAATCAGAGGTGCTGGAATGTTCTTCCTTGCCAAACAGTCCCAAAGTTTGCTCCAGGGGACCTTGTCAAACGCCTTTTCCAGATCTATGAAATAAAGATGGATCTCACTCTTATACTCAAGGCCTTTTCACTCAGCTGTCTGAGTGTGAAGATTAGGTCTTGAGTACTTCTGTTAGCTCGAAGTCCGCACGGGACCTCATCCCAATTTGGCGCAGCTAGGCGTCGGAGTCTCTGCTCTAGGATTCTAGAGTAGATTTTACCAGGGACACTGAGAAGGGATATGCCTCTATGGTTTCCACATTGTCGATTGTCACCCTTTTTGAAAATTGGTGTTATGATGGCAATCTCCCAATCCTTTGGAATGGTCTTGTTGCACCATGCTGCCTGTAGGACCTTTAAGAGTAATAGGTCGCCTGATGCTCCCATGTACTTAACCATTTCTGGTGTTATACCATCATGCCCTGCTGCTTTGCCCATCTTGATTTTCTCCAGTGCTGCCCTCAGTTCTTCCATCTTTATGTCATCTTCACCATCATTGGTTTTCTCTTCTGTGCTGAAATTCTTCCACACCCACCATATTCTCCAGATTTGGCTCCATCAGACTTTTTTCTGTTCCCAAATCTTAAAAAACAGCTAAAAGGAAATCATTTTGACAGCGATGAAGAGGTTATACTGGCATGTGATGACTGGTTTAGTTTGAAAAATAGGGTGTTCTACTCCCAAGGTCTTTTCAAGGTCAAGCAGAGATGGCAGAAGTGTGTCAATTCAGACGGTGGCTATATTGAAAATGAATAAACACTATACAAAATTTCAGCTCTCTGTGACATGTCCTTCATGGTCAGGCCCAAGACTTATGTCAATCCCCTTGTACATACCAAGCTTCGTCTGTTTAATTCAAATGTTATCTCAGTGTTAACATACGGCTGTGAGAGTTGGAAAATAACAAAATCATTGGAGAACAAGCTGAATACATTCGAGAACAAATGTCTTAGAAAACTCATGAACATCAGTTGGAAAGAATTCAAGACTAATCGACAAATAAGAGAAGACTCTAGGCAGAAATATGTCTCCAACTATATAAGGAAAAGACGATGGTCATATATCGGTCATGTCCTACGAATGCAAAACAACAGAATACCATTGCAGGCACTCACTTGGGTTCCTGGGGGTAAGAGGAAAAAAGGAAGACCAAAAGAAACAATCAGAAGAACAATAATAAGAGAAGGAAGAACGTTGGGCCTAAATAATGTGCAAGAGCTAAGAGGAGTGGCGTCACAACGTACAACCTGGAGAGCACTGGTTTCTGCCTTATGCGCCGTGTTTGGCGCTTAAAGAATTTATTATTATTATTATTTAAACAATAATCCAATAACAATTATGAGCGCTCTCGTGAGTAGAGAATGATTTTTATTTCTGTGGATCTTTTTTTTGGGCCACCTTATTAGTTTAGTCTTTTTTTATGTAATTCCTCACCCCTCCTCTCCACAAAGGATATCAACTGTATTTTTTTTTACCTTAACCAATTAAGCTTAAAAAATCTTATAATAACTTTCTACTCTACAAGATGCTAATGAAATATAGTGTGTGCAAGAGAGAACACGGTCAGATAGCGCAAAGTTAAAAAAAAAAAACATTTATATATATATTTTTTTCAATCACGATCTCTCCCGGAACCCCTAGGGACATCTCGCCATCTCCTAGGGTTCCGCGGAACACCAGTTGAGAAACCCTGGTCTAGAAGGATAAAAGCAATGCCAAATTGTATTTGATAGTTTGATGTCTTCCTGGACAATGTTTATAGCATTGGACTTAATCATTAGGGCATGGGTAAACTAATACAGGTAATACCGATATAAATACATGTTGAGCATCTACTGCAAAGGCGCCAAATATATGAGGAAAAGACGAAGCACATATGGCCTTCACAAGCACCATTCCATGACAAATTCTATGGGGATACCAACAACCTCAAGCTGACTATTGCTGTCTTTATACATATTCAAAGTGACATCTCAAAGTGAAAACAGAAGAAGAAGGAGAAGATGAAGAAAAAGATGAAGAAGAAGAGGAAGAAGAAGACTATAAAGAATAAGACTAAGAAGAAGAGAAGACGAAGAAGAAGTAGACGAAGAAGAAGAATTAGAAGAAGTGGAAGAAGAAGAAGTAGTAGAAGAAGAAGCAGACGAAGAAGAAGAAGAATTAGAAGAAGAAGAAGAATTAGAATTAAACGAAGAAGAGAATTAGAAGAAGTAGAAGAAGAAGAAGAATTAGTAGTAGAAGAATTAGAAGAAGAAGAATTAGAATTAGAATTAGAATTAGAAGAAGAAGAAGAAGAAGAAGAAGAAGAAGAAGAAGAAGAAGAAGAATTAGAAGAAGAAGAAGAAGAAGAAGAAGAAGAAGAAGAAGAAGAAGAAGAAGAAGAAGAAGAAGAAGAAGAAGAAGAATTAGAAGAAGAAGAAGAAGAAGAAGAAGAAGAAGAAGAAGAAGAAGAAGAAGAAGAAGAAGAAGAAGAAGAAGAAGAAGAAGAGAAGAAAAAAAAAAAAAAGAAGAAGAAAAAGAAGAAGAAGAAGAAGAAGAAGAAGAAGAAGAAGAAGAAGAAGAAGAAGAAGAAGAAGAAGAAGAAGAAGAAGAAGAAGAAGAAGAAGAAGAAGAAGAAGAAGAAGAAGAAGAAGAAGAAGAAGAAGAAGGAAAAGAAGAAGGAAAAGAAGAAGAAAAAGAAGAAAAGCACGAAGACGAAAGAAGAAAAGAAGAAAAAAGAAGAAGAAGAAAAAAAGAAAAGAAAAAGAAAAAAGAAAAGGCCTGAAAAAAGAAGGGAAGAAGAAGGAAGAAAAGAAAAAGAAGAAGAAAAGAAAAGAAGAAGAAGAAAGAAAAGGAGAAGAAAAAAAAGAAGAATAAAAGAAGAAGAAGAAGTAAAAAAAAAAAGAAAGAAAAGTAGAAAAAGAATCGAAGAGAAGGAGTTAGATTGAAGAAAAAAGAAGAAGAGAAGAAAAGTTTTGTTTAGAAGAATGGAAGAAGAAAAAAGAAGTAGAGAAGAAGAAGAAGAAGAGAAAGAAAAAAGAAGAAAAGAAGAAGAAGAAAATCCCTGAAGAAGAAGAAGAACAGAAGAAGAGAAGAAAGAAGAAGAAAGGTTTTGAAGAAGAAGAAGAAAAGAAGAAGGAAGTAGAAAAAGAAAAAGAAAAGAAAAAGAAGAGAAGGAAAAAAAATAGAATTAAGAAAAGAAAAAAAAGAAGAAGAAAGAAAAGAAGAAGTAAAAAGAAAGAAGAAAGAAGAAGGAAGAAGAAGAAGAAGAGAAGAAAGAAAGAAGAAGTAGAAAAAAAGAAGAAGAATTTGGAAAAAAAAAAAAGGAAAAGAAAAAAAAGAAGAAGAAAAAAGAAAAAAGAAAAAGAAAAAAAGAAGAAGAAGAAAGAAAAAAAAAGAAATTAAGAAAAAAGAAAAGAAGAAGAAGAAGAAAAAAGAAGAAAGGATTAGAAAGAAAGAGAAGAAGAGAAAGAAAAGAGAAAAGAAGAAAGGGTGAAAGGGAAGAAAGAAAGAAAAAGAAGAAGAAAAAAGAATAACGAAAAAAAAAGAAAAAAAAAGAGAAGAAAAGAAGTAGAAAAAAGAAGAAGAAAAAAGAAGAAAAAAAGAAAGAAAATTAGAAGAAGAAAAAAGAAAAGAAAAGAAAAAAGAAGAAGAAAGGTAGAAAAAGAAGAAAGGGAAAAAAAGAAGAAGAAAAAAAAGAAGAAAAGAAAAGAAAGAATTCAGAAGAAAAGCGAAGAAGAAGAAGAATAAAAAAAAGAAGGTTAGAATTGAGAAGAAGAAGAAGAATGAGAATAAGAAGAAAAAAAGAAGAAAAAAGAGAAAGAAAGGAAAAAAAAAAAAAAAGAAAGAAAAAGAAGAAAAGAAAAAAAGAAGAAGAAAAAAGAAGAAGAAAGAGAAAGAAGAAGAAGGAAAAAAAAAAAGAAAAAGAAAAAAGAAAAATTGAAAAGAAAAAAAAAAGAAAAAAATAAGAAAAAGAAGAAAGAAAGAGAAGAAGAAGAAAAAAAGAAGAGGGAAAGAAGAATTAAAAGGAAGTTGGAAGAAAAGAAAAAAAAGAAGGGAAAAGAAGAAGAAAAAGAAAGAAAGAAGGGGGGAAGAAAGAAGAAAAAAGAAAGAAGGGGGAAAAGAAGAAGAAGGAAGAAGGTAAAGCAGAAAAAAAACTGTAGAAGAAAGAAGAAGAAGAAGAAGAATGTAGAAGAAGAAGAAGAAGAAGAAGAAGAAGAAAGAAATAAGGAAGAAGAAAGAAAAGAAAGGGAAAAGAAAGAAAACGGGTTAACGAAAAAGAAAGAAGGAAAAGAAGATTTAGAAGAAGAAGTAGATTTTATAAGGTAAGAAGAAGAAGAAGAAGAAGAAGAAAAAAAGAAGAAGGAAAAGGAAGAAAGAAGAAAAAGTGTAGAAAAAGATCTAGAAGAAAAAAGGGTAAAAAAATTTTGAAGAGAATACCACCAAAAGAGAAGAGAAAAGTAGAAGAAGAAAAAGAAGAAGAAGAAGAAAAAGAAGACGAAAAGAATTGAAGAAGAAAAACGAAGAGAAAAAGAAGAAAAGAAGGAAAAAAGAAGAAGAAAAAGAAGAAGAAAAGAAAACGAAGAATTAAAGAAGAAAAAAAAGAGAAGATTTTTGAAAAAGAAGAGAAAGACGTTTTTTAAGAAGAAAAAAAATGAGTGGAAAAGAAGAAGACTTAGACCAGAAGAAAAAGAAAAGAAGAAAAGAAAGAAGAAGAAGGGAAGAAGAAGATGTAAGGGAAGAGAGGAAGAAGAAAAGAAAGAAGAAAAAGAAAGAATAAGAAGAAGAAGAAAATGCACAAGAAAAAGAAGAAGTGAAGGTTTTAACAGAAAACGAGAAGAAGAAGAAGAGAAAGCTGGGGATCCCAAGAGAAGAAGAAAAGAAGGGTAGAAAGAAGGTTTGAGCAGAAGAGAAGAGAGAAGGGACCAATAACAGAAAAAAAACGAAGAAAAAATGAAGAGAAGAAGAAGAAGAACAGAAGAAAGATTGAAGAAAGAAGAAGAAAAGAAGAAAAGGAAGTAGAAAAGAATTAGAAAAGTAGAAGAAGAAAAAAAAAGAATGAAAAAAAAAAGAACAATAGAACAAGAAGAAAAGAAAAAGAAGGAAAAGAAGAAGAAACAAAAAAGAAAAAAATTAGAAAAGAAGAAGAAGAAGAAAAGAAGAAGAAAAGAAAGTAAAGAAAAGAATGGGAAAAGAAAAGAAGGAAGAAGAAGAAAGAAGAAGAATTGGATGGAAGGGAAGAAGGGGCGAAGAAGAACTAAGAAGTGTTGAAGAAGAAGGAAGAATTAGAAAGTGAAGAAGTTGGGGAGGGGTAAAACTGGCTAACAATTACAGGAAGAAGAAGAAACAAGAAGAAGAAAAAGTGAAGGTTTTTTGAAACGGGATAGAAGAAGAAGAAGAAAGAAAAGAAGAAGATTAAGAAGAAGAAGAAGAAGTAAAAATTTAATTTCCTGGAAAAGAAAGAAGAAGAAAGAAAGAAAAACGAAGGGGAATTAAAGGAGAGAAAAATTTTAAAAAGAGAGAATGAAGAAACAATAAATTAGAAAACGAGGAAAGAAGAAAAAAAGAAGTGCCCAGAAAGAAAAAAAAATTAGAAGGGAAGAAGAAAAGATTTTAAGAAGAAGAAAAGAAAAAAGAAGTGGGAATACGGAAAAGAAGAAGAAAAAAAGAAGAAAAAAAAGAAAAAAAAGTTTTTAACGAAGAAGAAAAGAAAAGAAGGAGGAAGATCGATGAAGGCGAAGAAAAGAATTTTTGAAGAAGACGGGTTTTAGAAAATTTTATGGAAGAAGGTAGGGAACAAAAGAAAAAACAAACTGTAGAAGGGGAAGAACCGATAGCTCCAAAATCCAAGTGAAGAAGAAAAGAAGAAGAAGAAGAATAGATGAAGAAGTAGAAGAAGGGATAAGAAGAAGAAGAATGTTTCTTTTCGAAAAGAAGAATGAAAATTAGTGTTGAAAAAAGAAGTGAGAAGAAAAAAAGAAGAAGAAGAAATTTTTACGAAGGAAAACAAGTATTGAAGAAGTAATATGGAAGAAGAGAAAATGAAGGGATTTTTTTTTTTTTTAATTAGAAAAGGGGAGCGAAGAAGAAAAAAAAGACGAAGAAAAAAGAAGAAAAGAATTAATAGAAGAAGAAAAAGAAGAAGAAATTGAGAAGAAGGGAAGAAAAGAAGAATTTTTTTGAAGAAGAAGAAGTTTAGAAAGGAGAAGACCGAAGAAGAAGAAGGAAAAATAAAAAGGATAAGTAGAAACCTGAAGAAAAAGAAGGAGAAATTAGACAGAAAAGTAGAAAATAGGATGATAGGCAAGAAGAAAAGAAGAAAGAAACGAAGTTTAAGACAAAGTGAAGAAGTAATGTTCTTAAAAAAAATTCAGAATTGGCCAAAAAGTTTGAAGAAGGAAAAGGGGTATTTTTTTAAAAGAAGAAGGGAAGAAATGACAAAGAAGAAGAAAAAGAAAAGAACGGAAAAGAAAATCTAAAAGTGAGAAGAAGACGAAGTAGAAGAAGAAAGAAGAATGAAGAAGTATGAAGAAGCAAAGTAAAAAGAAGAAGAAGAAGAAGAAGTGAGAGAAGAAGAAGACAGTAAAGAAAAGAAAAAGAATGAGTAAAAAAAAAGAAAAATTAAAAGAAGTTCACCAACCGAATATAGTTGAAAAAAGTAGAAGGCCTTAGAAGACGAAGTAAAGTAAAAAAGAAGAAGAAGAAAAAGCAAAGATGAAAAAAAAAGAAAAAAAGAAGAATAAAGTAGAAGATTGACGAATAAAGATAAAGAAGTTAAAAAGAAGTAAATAACGAAGTTTGTTTTGTAAGAAGAAGGTAGATGAGAAGAAATGAAGAGTAGAAGAAGAAAGGGTTAGAATTTTCCCTGACGAAAACGGTAAGTTTTTGTTGAAGTAGAAGAAGAAGAAAGAAGATTTTGACAGAAAAAGAAAAAGTCCGAAGAAAAGACGAAGTTTAGAAGAACTGAAGAGGTTAGAAGAAGATGAAACGTTTTAATGAAGAAAAGAAGAGAAAAAAGAAGAAGGTAACGGAAAAGCAAAGATGTAGCAGAATGTAGGAAGAAGAAGATGTAGAAGAAGAAGAAGAAGTTTGAAAAGAAAAAGAAGGTAGAAAAGAAGAAGACGAAGAAGAAGAAGAGTGTAGAAGAAGAAAGAAGAAGACGAAGGGAGAAGAAGAAGGAAGATATGCTGAAGGAGAAACTTAAGCAGAAAATGTAAAAAAGAAAAGTAAAGAAAAGTAGAAGAAAGTAAAAGTAAGAAGGAAAAGGAGATGAAGAAGAAGAAAAAGAAGAAAAAAAGAAACGAAGATTAAAAAAGAAGAAGAAAGAAGAAGAGACGAAGTAAGAACAAGAAGAAGAAAGAGAAAAGAAGAAGGGTAAGAAGAAAAGTAGAAAAGAGAAGAAGACGAAGGAGAAAAAAAAAGAGAAGAAGAAGAAGAAGAAGAGAAAGGAAGTAAGAAAAACGAAGTCCTACCAAGAAGGTAAGAAGAAGACGAAGTAGAAGAAGAAGAAGACGAAGAAGAAGAAGAAGTAGAAGAAGCAGAAGATGTAGAAGAAGAAGAAGATGTAGAAGAAGAAGAAGATGTAGAAGAAGAAGAAGTAGAAAAAGTAGAAGACGAAGAAGAAGTAGAAGAAGTAGAAGACGAAGAAGAAGTAGAAGAAGAAGAAGTAGAAGAAGATGAAGATGAAGAAGGGGAGGAAGAAGAAGAGAAGTGGAAGAAGATCTCTTCTTCTTCTCGTTCGCTGTTGTTTAGAAATGTCTACACAAGAAGTCCAGTTCTCTGGATGTATGTTGCTGTGGTTGAAAGTTCTTCAAGACTCCTAAACAGCTTTGTGTGGATGTGCGTAGTGGAAGAAGATGAAGAATAAGACTAAGAAGAAGAGAAGACGAAGAAGAAAGAGAAGACAAAGAGGAAGAAGACGAAGAAGAGGAAGAAGAAAGAAGAAGAAGAAGACGAAGAAGAAGAAGTAGAAGTAGAAGAAGAGGAAGAAGAAGAGGAGGAGGAGGAAGAAGAAGAAAAAGAAGACGAATAGGGAAAAAGAAGAAGAAGAAGACGAAGAAGAAGAGCAAGAAGAAGAAGAAAAGGAAGAAGAGAAGAAAATGAAGAAGAAGAAGAAGAAGAAAAGGAAGACGAAGAAGACGTGGAAGAAGAGAAGACGAAGGAGAAGAAGAAGAAGACGAAGAAGAAGACGAAGGAGAAGAAGAAGTATATAGGCAATGCGTCTATACTGGAAAAAAAAGACGACAAAAATGCATACGTTACAGCTGTAAGGTCTTTGTCCGGGACACCAAACCAGAACCGATAAGAAACAGCCATGTTTTATATTAGTGTGTTACCATCTTTACAAAATAGTTTTTTCCCCCCTCAAACTTCCCCATATTTTCTTAGGTATGTTTTTTTTTTTTTTGGTTTTTTTTATTTCAAATCGCAAGTGTATACACGTTCAGGACTTTGAATACATTTTAATTCAAAACTTTGTTTAATGATGATATACCTTGTAATTCATTTTTTTTTAAACTAGTGAGTTATAGATATTATGGACGCCGTTTGTAGAAAAGAAAAATTGAAACTTATACTGACTTCTGCTTAACCATTAAAAAATAAATAAAAACTTACTTGATTGTTATAGCATTTAAAGGTAAAGTTAGTCATATAGTAGGCACTGTCGTAGGGTAGTCAAGTGTTAGAGAATTCACTATAGTAGGCACTGTCGTAGGGTAGTCAAGTGTTAGAGAATTCACTATAGTAGGCACTGTCGTAGGGTAGTCAAGTGTTAGAGAATTCACTATAGTAGGCACTGTCGTAGGGTAGTCAAGTGTTAGAGAATTCACTATAGTAGGCTCAGCTTCGAGACGTAGGGTGACCAGTTCAATGCCTTGCTGCTTTTGCTTTTCCTAACTCAAAAGCAGGGTCAGCAATTCATTTACAACTGGGTAGACTGGAGCCTAACGCAATTATGTTTCGAACCCAGTACTTTTGCCGTGAGAGGGCAGCTCTCTAACCACTGTACAAACGTTTAAAACAAAGCAGCGAACATGAAGCCTGTCCGACAACAACAAACATTCTTTCATTGAGCAAGACTATCTTCACGGGTTTTCCTCCGCAGGTGCCCGACTAGTCGACAGCTGAGACGAGCCAATCAGTAGCGAGAACTTCGCCAGCAGTGGAAGCGGGGGTTGTAAGCCCTTGAAAGAGTTCCCAACAAGAGTTTTTTTCATTGAAGTAAACTCGTGTGTTGCTAGTACGCATTTTTCAGCAAGGATTACCTACCTAGGCGTATTTTGTGGTTCGCTGCGTTGTGGCTTGAGCAATCTTTTATCGGTTCTCTACTATGTTCGGATTTTGTGTAGCCATGTTTTATACTAGTGTGTATTTTGTTTGCTTGTTCTCACCACTGATGAATCTGGCACGAGCAAGAGGAGCCCTCGACGAGTCGTCCTGTAGGACGGTAGCAGAAGTGTTCGCGAAGCGTGTAGGCCCAAACTCTCATGTACCTGTGTCGCCTATCTCAGGTAGTACAAGGGTCACAGAGCTAAACCTGAGATCATTAACCTAACATAATTTTCTTTCTGTCATTTCTACTTCTTCCGTCTTTTTATTTATTTATTTTTTAAATTGGCGACTGAGGATATCTATCTATCTATCTATCTATCTATCTATCTATCTATCTATCTATCTATCTATCTATCTATCTATCTATCTATCTATCTATCTATCTATCTATTTGTCTGTCTGTCTGTCTATCCATCCATTAACCTGTCTGTTTGTTTACATACCTCCCTACATACCCTTCTGTCTGTCTGTTCACATATCTTCCTACCTATCATCTGCCTGTCTGTTTCTTTACGTATCTCCTTACCTACTCATCTGTCTGTCTGTCTGTTTATATACCTCCATACATACCCATCTGTCTGTCTGGTTATATACCTTCCTACCCACCCATCTGTGTGTCTGTCTTTCTAACTGTTAGTCCGTCTACATTTACCTATATTCAATTATTAAAAATTTTTAAAATCTGTTTGCTCCTGTCTGTATGTATACCTGTTTGTCTACCTGACTGACGTCAGCTTGTTTATCTGTCAGCGAACCTGGACTCCCAATCTGTCCATATTTATCAGTTCGCCAAACACATGTGTAGGCCTATATCTCCTACTGTGTCCAGATTCTGTTTTCCCAGGCCTTCCTTAATGTTGTCTCTCACAAACTCGAGCGGTTGAGTGCTTGCCTCTCTCCGAAGTTACCAGTTTCCGGAATCGCAACCTAGCAGCCTCATACTCCAGTTTACCCAGCTGTAAATGGGTACCTGACTCTTCTCTTCAAGTTAGGGAAGGCAAAGTCAGCGAAGAAGGAAACCGGTCATTCCATCTCATAAAGCTGGACATAGTATAGTGAAGTCTGTAACAATTCACTCCCCTACGGCTGTTCCCTGCTACGGGACTAAGAAACGATGACGCCAGCAAAATCTTGTCTCGATCAAAAGTTACGTGTAACCTTCCAATCCCCGTTGACTGACTGTCAGGTTAGTCACTGTAACGTCAAATTTACCATCCCCGCTACTGATTACATCTCCACAACAGATACAGGTCAATGCACTTAGTCAGCTTGCGTTGTTGGAATTTATACGTTGTAGGAATTATTCGTGAACGGAGAGCGAAAACGGCGCATTTTTGAATTCTCAACCGGGGCACCATATATACAGGGTGGTTGAAAAGTCATGTCCTACTTCTAAGTCTTTTTTTGGTGGGTGGGGGGGGGGGGGGGGGGGGGGGGGGGGGGGGGGGGGTTGGGGGGGTGGGGGGGGGGAGGGGGGGGGGGGGGGGGTGGGTCGGAGTGGCTATAGGTACCGGTTTCGCGCCCAGTTCAGGTAATTTACTTAATGGAAATTTTTTTCTCAGAAATAGTGGTTGTCAATGATGTCATACTTTCCCCTGATCTCCTGGGTAGTGAGATCGGATGCCTAGCCTTCTCAGATAAGGGCGAAAAAATAGGAGGTCCCTTGTGCAAGTTGTGCACGTTAAAAATCCCTCGGCAGTTGAAAAGTGTAAAGAGTAGGCCATACAGCTGTTGCCCTGGCAAAATTTAAAAAATTAGAAAACCTGCCCACCACAAAATTATTTATAGAATGTGTGATTCCTGTATACCAGCGTTGCCACTCCTAGGTGGATTAACCTAGATCTAGGTTCTTTTGGTCCCATAAAAGACGAATCTACGGAAAAGCAGCATCGGCACTTCAGCATTTTGGCAAGTCCCATTTTTAACAGGCCAAAAACAACTGAACTTTATTTTTGCTAGATTCGTCAAGCCTAAAGACTTGTCGGTGAAGAAACCTAATTATTTTTCGTAATGACCAGTCATATTTATTTACAAGTGTTAAAGTAATTGATCATTAAATTTGTATATATTGATTTTGACACATTCGTAGTTGAATTAATCATTACAGAGAGAAAGGCATACGCTGGAATTTCGCTGAATTAAATCAGCTGGGGGATCTGAAGGTGCGAAATCATACAATATACATCTTCACAAAAGGCGGCGGGTAAGATAAAAAGTTAACATGCTCAGACGCATTCAACATTGTTCTTGACTTCTGAAATATCTTGTAGATACTCCCTCGAAGTAGAAGCATCATTATCCTTCTATCTACAACTCTTTCAAGAGTAATCTTGTGTGAAGGTAGACACCTTTGAAGACCCACATTAGATAATCTAGATTTTGGCCACTGTTGGACCACTACTGCAGAGAAAAGAGGAGGCAACCCGTGACAAGAAGTAGAAGAAGAATATAGACTATATAGGTTCCTAGTATATATATATATATATATATATATATATATTTTATATCAATATATATATATATATATATATATATATATATATATATATATATATATATATATACACATACATACATACATACATACATACATACATACATACATACATAGTTCATGTATATATCCAATGATATATGTGTATTACCAAGACCCGGAAGGATGAGCAAAGAATAGTAACACTGTATCCTACCTAGCATGTCGTAGAAACCGACTAAGGAGGGTTGAGCATGGGTGTCGGTTTACCCCATCCTAAAAAAATTTAAACCACACAAATTTCAATAAAGAACATGGACAGGCATCACAAGGCAGTACTAGTTCTGGAATCCTCAAGGCAAGAGAGGAAGAGGTAGACACACAAAAAACACATGGAGAAAAGAAATGGAGATTGAAGTGAAAGTTATAAGGAAGACGTAGAAATAACTTGAGCTGATATCACGTGACAGGATGACTTGGCGTGTGTTTGTTGAAGGCCTATGCTCCTTGGTGAGATAAAGGGTATTGATTGATTGATATCCAGTGGATATGAGTAAGAATATACACATGTAAAAATAGGAAGTGGCTTTTTCAATGTTTACCCTCGTACAACACACACCACAAACACCCCCAACCAACACCAAACTTTTCACACACAAAACACACCACACACACACCTATATATATATATATATATATATAAACTATAACAAAATTTATATATATATATATATAATATCCGCACTGATAATATGTGTGTGTGTGTGAGTGTGTCGTAAGTGTACACAAGTGTGCGATGTGGTGTTTGTGCGTGTGTAGAACAGTGATTGAAAAAGCCACTTACACTATTTTTTACATTGTGTATATTCTTACTCATATCTCACTGGATATCAATCAACTCAATACCCTTTATTCACGGCAAGGAGTCAAGTGCCTTCTTCAACATTGCACAACGCCAAGTCATCCAAGTCACGTTTGATAATCAGCTCAAGTTTTTCAACCGTCTTCTTCTTTTGCAATAACTTTTTCACTTCAATTAACACACCATTCAGATCTTTTCTTGAGGTTGAAATTTTTGGTGTGTCCCCTGTAAAAAAAAACGCGGGAATGGAGGGGTACTAGGATTCCATAAACTAGTAACTGCCATTGGGATGCCTGTCCATGTATATGGTTATTAGAAATTTGTTGAATTTTTAAATTTTTTTTAGGATGGGGTACACCACGATACCCATGCACAACCCTCCTTAAGTCGGGAAAAGTTCTACGACTGCCTAGGTAGGATACAGTGTTTACTATTCTTTGCTCATCCTTCCGGGTCCACTTGTAACAACACATATAATTCACTCACTGGGGGTATGGTTACATGAACCTACTGTATGTCCGCCTTCTTCAATTAATGTATTCAATGTCTCACATTAATGGTATGTCGGTCTACGGACGATAATATAAACTAATACTATTCATAACATATATATAATAATATAAATATAAATATTTATATCCAGGCCTCGTATACTAGATTATATACTACTACACGATTTATATATATATACTATACTATGGAACCTATATAGTCTAAATATTCAATCTTATAACTTCTTGATCACGGTTAACCTCCTCTTTTTCTCTGTTAGTAACACTGGTCCAACAGTGGCCAAAATCTTGTAGATGTAACTAATGTGGGTCTTCAAAGAGTCTACCTTCACAGCAAGAATACGACTAGAGATTCGAAAGAGACCACTTAGATAGAAGGATAATGATTCTCTACTTCGAGGGAGTAGCTTGTACAAGATATGACAAAAGGGGTCAAGAACAAGAGTTGACACCGTCCAGAGCATGTTAACTTTTAAAACTTACCCCCGGCCTGTGAAGTTGGCGATGTATAATGTAGAGATTTCAAAAACACCATCAGGCTCACCCCCGCTGATTTAATTCCAGCGAAAGGCAGTAATGTAAACTAGCGTATGCCTTTCTCTCTACAATGATTAATTCAACTACGAATAGTGTCAAAATCAATTACTACTAAAACACATTTAAAAACAATTACTTTTAACACCTTGTAAATAAATCCGACTGACTGGTCATTAGCGAAACAAAGAGTAAATAGGACCTCTTCACCGACAAGTCCTTAGGCTTGAAAACCAAATCTAAGTTGTACAAAAACAAAAGTTCAGTTGTTTTTCTTTTAACCTATGACACAAAATGGGACTTGCCAAAATGCCTCCTAGTAGCCGATGCTGCGTTTGCGTAGATGGAATCGTCTTTATATGACAAAAAGAACCTAGATCTAGGTGATGCGATCCCCTTTGGAGTTGCATCTACGCTGGTATACAGGAATCACACATTCTATAAATAATTTTATTGTAAAAATAGGCAGAAAAAAGATTTTTTAAATTTTGCCAGGGCAACAGCTGTATGGCCTACTCGAGGGACAAATTTTCAACTCCGAGGGATTTTTAACGAACATACTTATTGAACGAACGGGACCTCCTAGTAAGAGATCGCCCTAATCTGAGAAGAGCTAGAACATCCGATTCTCACTACCAATCTATGGATCAGGGGAAAAGTATGCCAATTGAACAACCACTATTTCTGAGAAAAAATGATCCATAAAGTAAATTTCTATGGTCCAGTGAACATTAAGGAGCGCGAAACCGGATTAGATCCGTAGAGTTGGGACAGGGGGTTAGTGTTCACGAATTATTCTGAAAACAGACCTTAGACCAATCCAGAAGACAGCAGAGAAAAGCTCGTAAAAACAACACCAGTCATCAACACCCCCCCCACCCCCATTGGACACAGATTTTATCAAAAAAAGACCCTAGTGAATGGAAAATGTAGGACATGACTTATTTCAACCAACCTGTAATAATTTTATGGTATGAGGTATCTAAGGAGAATTAACAAAAATGCGCCCGTTTGTCGCTCTCCGTTCAAAGCGAAAAAAACAAACGAATAAATTACCAACAACGCAAACTGACTAAGGTGTGCATTGACCTGTAAGGATCTGTTGTGGGGAATGTAATCAGTAGTCGGATGGTAAATTTGACGTTTTCAGTGAAAACCATGACAGTCACAGTCAAAGAGGGGAATGGAAAGGTTTACAACCGAAACTTGGATTGATCGACGACAAGATTTTGCTGGCGTCATCGTAATTACTTACACCCAAAGCAAACATAGCCCCTAGGGAGTGAATTGTTTTACAGGTTCACTATACTATGTCCACTTTAAATTTATGGAATGACCGTGGTTTTCCTTCATCCACTGACTTTGCCCCCCCTAACATGAAACTGAGAAGAGTCCAGGTAACCCATTTACAGCCATCCCGGTACGACGATGGAGTATGAGGCTGCCGAGGTTATGACAGATTCCCCGGAAACTGGTAACTTCGGAGAGAGGCAAGCAAGTCTAAACCCCCTCGAGTTTTGTGAGAGACCTAACATTAAGGAAGGCCTGGGAAAACAGAATCTGGACACCAGTCAGGGAATACAAACCATGTGTTAGTTAGGCGAACTGATAGGGGAATCATGACAGATTGGGAGTTCCCAGTTTCGCCTGACAGATAACAAGCTGACGTCAGTCAGGTAGACAAACAGGTAATACATTACAGACAGGTTGCAAAACAGATTTGTGGTAAAAATTTTTAATAATTGAATACCAGGTGAAATGTAGAGGACTAACAGTTAGAAAACCTTCAGACACACACGATGGGTGGGTAGGGGGGGGGGGGGGGGGGGGGTAATAACAAAAACAGGTGATTAAACAAAACACCCGACCTGTTTTGGTGAATTGGAGGTGAGGGGGGAGGGGGGTATACCAGATAGAGTACTGGACAAGAAGACACTGGAGGATGGGATGAAAGTAGGTAAGGGAGATACCTCACACCAAGGGAGAACCTCCAGACAGGCAAACCGTGACCAACTCCTAGGAAGATCTATGCAGAACAGACAACCGACAGAAGGGTATGTAGGGAACGTATGTAAACAAACAGACAGGTTAATGGATGGAACCACATAACCAACAGACACCCACCCCTCCCCACACCTACCTGTGGATAGAAGATAGATAGACTAGACCAAGGTTAGCATCAGACGAGGGGTGGGTCCCTCCCCTCACTCCATAGAAGATAGATCCCACCCGCCACCCGGCACAGATATCCTCAGCCCAATCGACGTTAAATAAAAATAAATAATAAAGAATCACTAACCCAAAACAGGAACCAAATAGGTTAAGAAAAGACAAAACAGGTAGCCTGAAAGGGAAAATTATGGGACAACAGGTAACATAGCATCTCAACCCTAGCCCCTCCCCCCCCAACACCCCACCCACACCACAGAAAAACCTGAGATTAGGCGACACATATAAACAACATGAAGTTTATGGGCCTACACGCTTCGCGGTAACCATTCTGCTACCGTCCTACAGGAAGAAAACCGAGGAGCTCCTCTTGCTCGTGCCTAGATTTAAAAAGGAAAACATCAGTGGTGAAACAAAGCAAACCAAATAGAGAACCGCAAGGGGGAATACACAAGTAATAAAACATGGCTACACAAAATCCGAACAGGAAGTAAAACAAGATACCATTCGAAATTGTGTCAAGCCACAACTAGCGAACCAAAAAATGACGCCTAAGTAGGGGTAATCCTTGCTGAAAAATTAGTAAGCGTTACTAAACACAAAAAAGTTTACCCAATTCAAACTAAAAAAAAACCCTTGTAGGGAACATCTTTTCAAACAGGAGCTTACAACCCCCCCTTCCACTGCTGTATCGAAGTTCCCTCCGGGGCCAACAAGGAGATCTTGACGCTCGTCCCATGCTGTCGACTAGTCCCAGCACCTGCGGTAGGAAAAACCCCGTGAAATAGTCCCCCCCGCTCAACCACTCAACGCATGACCCCCAAAATGTTTAAAATTGTTTGCTCCCAAATAGAGATGTTCGCTGCTTTTGTTTTAAACTCGCCCCCTACAGTGGAATAATAAGAGAGTCTGCCCTCACCCGGCCCAAAAGATAACCAAAGTTCGAAACATAATTGCCCCAAGGCTCCCCCCCGCTACCCAGTTGGGGGAAAACATAACGAAAAATTTAGCTGACCCCTCCCATTTGAGTTATGGAAAAGCAAAAGCCGCAAGGCAACCCCATTGAACTGGTCCCCCCCACGTCTCGAAGCTGAGCCTACAATAGTGGAGATTTCTCTAACACCCACCTGACCCTACGACAAACGTGTTTAAAGGGTTTACCCCATTAAAATAATGTCTCTAACCACATTGACTTTAATCTCCATATACGACAAATGCCTACTATAGTGAGCTTTCCTCTAACAACTTTTGAACCTACCCTACGACAGGGAGCCAACTATAGGAATTCTCACTAACACTGTTGACTACCCTACGACAGTGCCTACCTTTATGCCAAAAAAAATTTACTTTCAAATGCTATAACAGGAGGTCAACCCTTCTGTTGGAACAAACCCCCTTCCTATTTTTTTAATAACCACAAGATCCACTCCTTTTTATCATAGGGATTTTCCTGTGACTAAGTTTCAATTTTCTTTCTTATCAAACGGCGTCCCCCGTCAATCTCTATAAACTCACTAAGTTCTTCTCCCCTTCCTTTTCTGACCCCCCCCAAATTTGTATATCATCCCCCTTCACGTAAACAAAGTTTTCCTCCCTTTCTTAAAATGTATTTCCTGGAACGTGTAATACCTTTTCTTCTTTTGCCTCCCCCCCATAAAAAAACCAAAAAAAAACCATTCCACCTCCTTATCCCATCCTGGAGGGGGGAAAACATCGTCCCCACCTTGTAACCAAGATCTAACACACTTTATAAAACATACCTCTTCTTTCTCCCATTCTTTCCCCATGGTCTAGCGGTTCCCCCCCTCATCCAAAGCCTTCCCAAAACCATACTGCTGTTCAAATCTTGCATTTTTTTGCGTCTTTTTTTTCCAGTATAGAACGCTATTTTCCCTATATACTCTTTCTTCTAAAGACTTCGTACTTTTCTCTTCTTCTTCCTCCTTCGTCTTCTCTTTTCCACGTCCCTTCTTCGTCCCCTCTTCCCCTACTTTCTTCTTCCCAAGCACTTCCCTTTTCCCCCTCCAAAATATCTCTCCTTTCTTCTTCCATTGCCTTCCTTCTATCCCCATTTCAACCCCTTTACTTTCAAAACCTATTCCCCTTCGTCCTTCTTCTTCATCTTCTTTCCTCAAATCCATCTTCCTTCTTCTTCTTAATTTTTTCTTCAATTCTCCTTCTTATTTTCTATCCTCATTCTTACTACCACCCCTTCTTTCTTCGTTTTTTCCTCTTCCTTCTTTAACCTCTTTCTTCCCCCCTCTTCCTTCCATTTTTTCCTCTCCGTCCTTCTCTTCTTCTTTCTTCCGTCCCTCTCTTTTAGTTCTTTTTTTCCCTTCTTCTCCCACAGAGACCCATTAACTTTTTTTTCCTCTTCTTTTTTTTTCTCATTTCCCATACATCCTTTTTTACTCTTTTCTTTTTTCTTTTTTTTTTCCTTCCATAAATCCAGAGAAGAAGAATTTCTCCTAGTACTTCTCTTTTTTTCCTTATTTTTTTTTTTCCCCTTCCCCAACTTCTTCTTTTTTCTTTTTTCCCCTTTTCTTCTTTTTCCCTTCTTCTTCCCTTAGTTCTATATTTCTTTCTTTCCCCCCCCTTCTCTTCTTTTCTTCTTTTCCCCTGCCAAACCTCTTCTTTTTTTTCCATCTTCGAACACTTTCCCCTTCTATTCCTTCTCTTTTCCCCACCGCTTCTTTCTTTCTTTTTCTTCTATCTCTAAACCACACCTTTTCATTTTCTTCCGACCCTCTACCCACTTTTATAACGTCCTTCCATCTTTTCTACTTATTCTTTCTACTTCTTCTTCTTTTCTCCTCCTTCTTTCTTCCCTCTTCCTTTATTTTTTCTCCCTTTCTTCTTCTATTCGTCTCCTACCCCAACTATAGATCTTTCTTCTTCCGCCTTCACAACTTTCTCTCTTTTTTTTCAAGACTCTCAACAGAAAAAATTTTTCAACATTACCTAAAAAACCTTTTTCTTCTTCTACTTTGCTTCCTTCCTTCTTTTCTTCTTTCTCTTTTACTTCCCCTTTATTCTTTACCTCTCTCTTCACTTTTTTTCTTTTCATTATCTCTTTCCCCTTCTTCTTCTTCAATCCTTTCCACCAAAAAAGGGACATTTTCTTTCCCCTTTTCTAAATTTTCTTTCAATTCCTCTACCCACTGTTTTCCTTTTCTTTTTTTCTTCCCCTTCTTCAAAACCCCTTTTCACAATTTCTTCTTCCATACTATTTTCCCACTTTTTCTTTTATTTCCTTTCTTTTCCTTTTCTATTTTTTCCTTTTACTTGCTTCTTTTCCTTCTTCTTCTTCTCCTTCCTTTCTTTCTCTTTTCATTCCCCTTCCTTTCTTTTTCTTTCTTCTTAACTTCTTTCTCCTTTTTTTACTTTTAAACCTTTTTCTTTCTTCTTTAACTTTTCCTTCTTCTCTTCCTTTTCCCCTCTTTTTTCTTCACTTCTCTCCACTTTTCTCCCTCTTTTTTCTTTTCTCTTTTTCCCCTCTTCTTCCCCCCTTCTTTTTCTTCTCTCTAACTCTTCTACCATTTCCTTTTTCCTCCCTCTTCATCTTTTTTTTTTCCTTTCTCTTCTTTTTTTTTTTCTTTTTCTCTTCACTAATTAACCACTCTTCCTTTCCCTTTTTTCTTCCTTTTTTCCTCCTTTTCTTCTCCTTACCCCTCTTTTTATACAAAGTATAAGAACAACTCTTTCCTTTTTTCTTCCTAATCTTTTTACCCTATCCCCCACCCTTTCCATTTTCTTTCTTCTTTCTATCTCCCCCCCCTTTTTTCCCTTCTTTTCTTCTCTTTTTTTTTTTCTTCCCCCTTCCTTCCTTTTTTAATTTTTGCTCTTTCTTTTTTTTCTTTTTTTTCTTCTCTCCCTTTCTTCTTCTTTTCTTCTTACTCCTTTTCCCCCTTTTTTTTTTCTTTTTCCCCTTTTAATCTCTTCCCCTTTTTTCTTTCCCCTCTTTTCCACTTTTTCTCCCTTTCTTCTTTCTTCCTTCTTTCTTCCTTCTTTTTTTACTTCTTCCTTTTTTCTTTTCTAATTTCTTTTTCCTTTCTCCCAACTTTTATCTTCCCTTATTTTTCCCTACTTTTCTCCTACCCTTCTTTTTTTTCTTCACTTCTTCATTATCCTCAAAAAAGACTCCAATCTTCCCTCTTTTTTTTCTAAATCTCTACCCCTCCTTTCCCCTTCTCACCCATTTCTATCATTTTCTCAACCTAAACTTCTTTTTTTTTTTTCCATCTTTTCCATTTTCTCCTCTAAACTCTCCACCACTCTACTTCCCAAAAAAGTCTTTTCCTTCTTTCTCTATTCTTTTTTCCCCTACCCCTCCAATCTTATCTTTCATCCCTCTTCACTCCTATTGACCTCCCTTCCTTCTTCTCTTTCCCCTCAAAATTCTCCCCTCCCCCCTTCTCTTCATCCCTCTCTTCACTTTCCCTTCTGATTCTCCCCTTCATTTCCCCCCCTTTAAAAATTACTCCCCCCCAACCTTTTCTTCTTCTTCTTTCTTTCCCTTCTTCTTCCTTTTTTCTTCCCCCCTTCCCCCTCCCCCTTTTTACTTTTCCCTCCCCTCTTTCTTCCTTCTTCCCCCCCAACCCCTTAAGACCCTTCTCCTTCCCCCTCCTTCTTCTTTTCTTTCTTTCTCCCTTTCCTCCCCTTCCCCTCCCTTCTTTCTTCCCTTTTTTTCCAAATCTTCCTTTTCTTTTCCTTCCTCTTCCTCTCCCACCCTCTCTTCTTTTTTTTTCCCCCCCCATCTTCTTCTTTTCTTTTTTTCCTTCTTCTTTAATCCTCTTCTTCTCTCTTCTTCTTCCCCCTTTTTTTCTTTTTTTCTTTCAACTTTTTCTTTTTTTTTTCTTCCCCCCTTCTTTTTTTTTTCCCCTTCCTTCCTCTTCTTCATTCCATAAATTCTCTCTTTCTTCTTCTTCTTCGCCTCCCTTCTTCTTCTTCTTCCCCTTCTTCTATTGAGATTCTCTTTCCAATAATAAATTTTCGTTCTTTTTCACTTCTTTTCCAATCCTTTTTCTTCTACTTTCTTTTCTTCTTTTCTCTTTCTTCACTTTTTACTTTCCCCCCCCCCTCCTCCTTCCCCCTTCTTTTTTCTCTTCATCCTTCTCCTTTCCCTCCCCTCTTTTTCCCCCCTTCTTCTTCCCCTTTTTTTTTTTTTTCTTCTTTGTTCTTCTTTTTTCTTCTTCTTACTCTTTTCCTTTCTTCTTTCCTTTTCTTCCTTCAACCTCCCCCCCCCCCCCTACTTCTTTTCTTCCCCTCCTTCCCCACTCTCCTCCTACGGGGGTTTCTTCTCCTTTCTTCTTATTTTCCCCTCTTTTTTTTCCTCTTTTTTTTTCTTTTCCAATTTTTTTTTCTTTTCTTTTTTTTTTTTTTCTTCCCCCCCCCCTTATTTCTTTCTCTTTTTTCCCCCTTTTCTTTTCTTCTTTTCCTCCCTTTCAACTTTTTGCCCTTCCTTTTCTCTTCTTTTAACCCTTCTCTTCCCCCCTCCCTTCTAACCCCCCTTCTCCTCTTCCCTCTTCCTCTTTCTTCCTCTTCTTCTTCTTCCCCAATTTCTTCCCCTTTTCTTCCTTTTTTCTTTTTTCTTTTTAAATTCTCCTCCTTCTTCCCCCCACCATTCTTCTTTTTTCTCTTCTTTTTCTTTTCTTCCTTTTCTTTTTCTCCCATCAGCCCTCTAAAACTCTTTTTTTTCATTCCTTCCCCAAATCTTTCCCTTCCCTTCTTCTTCCTTCATTCTAACCTTTTCTTTTCCACCTCCCCTTCTTCCATCCACCACTCCTTCTCTTCTACTTCCCCCAAAACTCCTTCATTTTCTTTCCTTTTCTCCTTCTACTTCTTCCCCAACCACTTACCCCCACCCCTATCTTCTTTTCTGTCCTTCCAAAACTTCTTTTCTTCCTCTTCTCCTATAACAAATCCCCATTTCCCTCCCCATCCCCCCTTTTTTTCCTTTCTTTTTTCTTTTTCATTTTCTTCCTCCCTCTTCCCCTTCATTTCTTCTCTCCTTCTTTCTCTTTTTTCTTTTTTTCCCTCATCCCCCCCTTTTTTCTTTTTTCTTTTCCCCCTTCCCTTCTTCTTCCCCTTTTTCTTTTTCTTTTTCTTCTTCTCCTCTCATCCCCCTTTTTTCTTTTTCTTTTTTCTCTTCCCTCCCCTTCCTTCTTCAACCCCCTTCTTTCTTCCCTTCTTCTAACACCAATTATTATCTCCTTTTTTCCCTACTTCTACTCTTCTCCTTCTTATTCCATTTCTTTTCCCCTTCCCATCTTCCCCCTCTTCCTTCCTCTAAAACTTACTCTATCCACCACTTTTTTAACACTTTTCTCCTTTAATCTGACTTTCAAACCTGCTCCTTTCCCCCCTTTTCCCCATTTTTTTCCAACCTTTTCTTTCTTTCATCCTCTTCCCCCTCCTTTTTTTTCTAATCTTTCCCTTCTTTTTTCCAATTCATTCTCATCCCCCCCTTTTTTTTCTTTTTTTTTCACTTCCCATTCCTTCCTCCACCTTTCACTCCCTTTCCCTTTCTCCCCCACTTTCCCCTTCCACTAATTCTTCTTCCCCACCCCCACTTTCCCTTTTCCCCTTTTCTCTCCCCCTTTTTAACACCCTTTCTTTACCCCTAAATTTCACCCCCTTTTCCTCCCTTCCACCGATTTCTCCAACCCACTTTTACAGCCCCCCTAACTTTTTTTCATCCTTTAATTCTTCTTCTTTCTTACCAAACTTTTCCCCCCTTATCTTCCCCCCTTTATTTTATGCTTTTACTCCCCCCCACCCCCTTCATTCTTTTCCCCTTTTCCCCTCCTTTTTCTTCCCAATTCTTCCCATTCCCCCTTCCCCCCCCCCTCCCCAAACACCTCTAATCCCATTTCTTTCCCCCCCCTTTCCTTTTATTCTTGTTTCATTTACCCCCCTCTCCAAAAAGCATTCCCTTCACCAACCAAAAAACCTCCATCCCCCCCCCCCCCCCGCAAAATCTCCCCTTCCCCCCCTTTTCATGGACCCCCCCTAAGCCACTTATCTCTCATTTCCAACCCCTAAAACACCCCTTCATTTTCCCCTCCTTCCCCCCCCCCCCCTTCCCCTTAAATTCTAACCCCCCCAACCCCCTCTTAAACCCTAAATATAAACCCCCCCCACAACCCCCCCTTCTCCCCTTCCCATCCCCCTACCCTCCCCACCCCCCCACCCCCCCCCTTTTTTCTTCCTAACCCCCCCTACCCCCCCCAATCAACCCCTACCCCTAACCCCCCCCCCCCTATCCTCCCCTTAAAAACCAACCCCCCCTTCAACCCCCCCCTCCCCCCTCTTCTCCCCCCCCTTTTCAAATACGACCAAACCCTCCACACACCCCCCCACCCTCCATCGACCCCCTTTCACAACCTCCCTTTCCCCCCCCCATTTTTTTCCATTTTTAACCCCCCCCTCTACCACATTTCCTCCCCCTTCTCAACCCCTCCCTCCTTTAAAACCAAATCCAAAAATCCACACCCCCCCAAAAAAACCCTCTCCTCCCCCCTTTCTTCCCGGTTCTCCTTTTACCCCCTTTTCTCCTCCCCCTCCTCTCACACCTCCCTCCTCCTTTCTTTACCCACTTTCCCCCCTAACCCCAACCCCCTTCCCACCCACCCAACCCCCCCTTTCCATTCCGGGTTTTTTCAAATCCCCCAACACAAATCCCTCTTAACCTTCCAAAATCCACCCTATTCCTTCACAAGCCCAACCCCCCCACACCCTAACCTCCCCCCACTCAAGCCTTCTTTTCTTCCTCCCTCCCAACCCTTCCTCCCTCCCTACAAATTCCGCCTTTTTCCTGCCCCCCTGACACCCAACCATCCCCCAAGAGCTTTCCCCCAAAAAGGACCACCCAATCAAAACTTCACCACTTTTTTTCCAAACCCCCCCCCAACTCAAATTGAATAAAACACCTTTTTCTTACTACCCGTCTCCCCTCCCTTCACCAAACCCCCTCTTTCTCTTCTTATCTCACCTCCATCAAGCCCTTTTTCTTCCACTTCTTCTCCCAAATCCCAACCCTTTTCCCAAAACCTTCCCCTTCTTTCTTCATCTTCCCAAAATTACTTAACTCTCCTTCTCTCTCAAATCACTAAAAATTCCCTCCAATCCCAAACACACCACCCCTTCAAAACACCAAACCACCCCCCCATCACCCACAAACCACCACCTGCTACCATACTAACCTCACCTGACATTCACCCCTAATAGGGGTTGTTCAACCTCCCCTCACCCCCCCTAACCAAAATTTACTTCCCCCCATTCCCCATCCCCTCCCACCACACCTCACATCCGCCCCGCCATTTAAACCCAACAACCCCCGAACCCCACCCTTCCACACCAAACACGCCCCCCACCCAAATTACCCCCCCACCAAAGAACTTAATCCCACAACACCCCCCCAAAACAACCATCCCACCCCCCCAACCCCCACCCCCCCCCCCCCAACCCCAACAAGAGACACACACCCCAAACCACCCAAACCTCCCTACAACCCCATCCCAACCCCCCCCCACCCAACCCCCAACACCTCACAACACCCCACCCCCCCCCCCCCACAACACCCCAACAACCCACCCAATTAACACCCCAAAACCCAACCCCCCACACACACCCACCCCACCCCCTAAACCACACCAAACAAACACCCCCCCCCCACCCCCCACCACACCACCCCACACAATCACCCCCAAACACCCCCCCCAAAACC